>CM073464.1:22125000-22405000 GCA_037074535.1 Gleditsia sinensis
AGTTTGGATAAAAGTATGATGTAAAAGTGATTAAGTATTTTGTTATAATATGATACAAATATTATTTATTTATTTATTTTTAAAAAAAAATTAAAAATTAATAAATATTATAGATTGGCAGGCTAACCCATTTATAAAAAAGCTAGCTGGCTTGGACAATTTAAGGCGAACCTATGGCGAGCTGATCTAGTTGAATTTTGGCTAACCTATTTTCCAAGTACTAACCATTAGATTAAATGCTCTAATAATTAACATGATCAAACTCATAAAATTTTAGATTAAAAATCCATCATTGTTTTGTAATCCATCAATTTATCCTAAAACTAATGTGGTAATTTGGCTTTAAGGTGTTTCAAGTAATCAACTAGAATAGGGCAAAATAATTTATACAAACTCCATCAATAACTGACAAAACCCATGATCTAAGGTGTCAAGATCATTTCTATAATTAGGTTTGTAAGGAACCACAAACCATTACTTATATAAAAGCAAGAACATTGATATAAGTAAGATGCCACAGTGAGTGATGAAAGATTCAATTGATAAGTTAACGATGAACGCCACAGAAAATTCTAATAAGTTTGAATAGTTTGTCAAATAACCAAAGATAAAATACTCTCACTTTTATTAATAATAATCTTCTATCTTTCTATTGATCATTCATGCCTATTTATAGGTCAATTTTCTAAATAAACAAGAAAAACTAAATGAGAAACTCCTAGTTAAATAAGGAAAAAAAAATAGGAAACTCTTTTATTCAAATAAAGAAATTAACTCTTCTAGTTAGACAAGCAAACTAAAATTAGGAAGCTTTCCTAGTCAAACAAGGAAACTAAAAATAGGAATTTTTCCTAGTTAGATAAGGAAAATACTATATTTATGCCATCTTGACTTTAGTTAATCATGTCTCTTCATCTTGATCTATATCCAAATTTCCTTTGATGATGTGGATTACTCCTTGCTCTACTTAAATAGTGGCCCATTTCTCTTTTTGTTGGACTTCTTGAATTAATCCAATAAGTGTTTTTTAGAATCTTTTAGCTCAAACACTTGTAATAGCTATAACTAGAATTTGAAGTGGGTCTGCACTCCATTTCTATTTGTTAACCTTATTCGTGCCCTCATCATTCCATCTCTCTTGAAAATGATTTTTTCCTCAAATCAATAACATTGAAAGTGGCACTAACATATTGTATTCATTGTGCAAATCCAACTTGTATTCATTGTCATTGATGCATCCAAGGACTTGAAAAGGATGATCTACTATTGGAAGTAACATAGAATGCCTTTGTGACAAAAATCTTTATTTTCTCATATGTAACTAAACCCAATCTCCAGGTTCAAACACCAGTTTGTGAAGCCCTTTGTTGGCTAGTTTTGCATATTGTTCCATTCTTTGCTCAATGTTGAGTTTTGCTTTCTCATGTATATGCTCAACAAATTCAGCCGTTTTCTTTACATCTTAGTTATCACGTTTAAACAAAGATAATGACATTAAATCAAATGTAGTTTAAAGGATTAAAACCATAATGATATGTGTAACATCCTCAAAACTTCTATTTAATAAATACTAAATGAAAATATTCTTGAATAATTAGAAAGAGATGATTAAAATGAATTGAAGGGGGGAATGCATAAAAAAATATTCAATAAAATTGTATAAGTTCATAATTCAAACAAAATGAAGGGAGAATGAATATGAGATGAATTTTGGGACCTAATAGGAGATAAATTGGTCCTAATATACTCAACAAAAATACTTTTATAAATAATATATGAGTTAGAATTTTTGGAAAAGCATGGGAAACATAAAAGAAAAATTTTGGAATAATTAAGTGTAGAAGCTTATAAAGAGAGTCATACAATATGGTATACATAAATTCAAGAATTTCTCCTCACTAATTCCATCCTAATTAAAAATTAGATGGCATAGGGTGAAATTGGATCACATAAATAAGCTATAAAAATTAAATGACGAAGAGAAGGAATTAAGGGAAAACCTGAAATAAAGAATTAAATAGAATGTAGCAATAAATCATTTTAAAATATTAATACAAGTATTCCTTGCTCCCCAAGCTTAATTAGGATGAAGTGTCACGGCCAAGGAGGGAGGCTTGGCGGATGATTTCTAGCCAAGTGATTTAAGCACATGCTGAATTAAATTTACAAGCACATGGTGACACATATACAAGGTTAAATGAGGGATTAATCTATATAATCATTGCATACTAATAAAATATTAACTTTTTCCCATTCCTTGTTCATTAATTCAGTCAACAAGGAGAGCTTAAGGGCTGGAGAAGTTTGGCCAGCTTGAACTAGTTTAGAAACCAAAAAACAGCAACACAACAGTAAGCAGAAACACCTAATGCCAATGAGAAGGAAGGGGAAAGAAGAAGGAGAAGTTGCTTTCCAAGGTAAGGTATTCTTCTCCTACTCTTATCCTTCATCTTCCTCCTTCATTTTGGTAAAATTCTGGGCTGATTTTCATGGTGTTGGATGCCTAAACATAGAGCAAAAAAATCATTGTTTGGAGTTCAAGAGAGTGGGAGATAGGAGGAGCAATAACCTAGGAGTTTTAGAGGACTTTTTTTAGGTAAGTTTAACAATAAAACTCTTTCAAAAAATTGGAATTTTGTGGTTGAAAATCTTTTGTAAGTTGACCAAAATTGTTGAGAAAATTTTGTGCAAAATTAGTGCTATATGTATGCTTATCTATGTATGCATGTATCGTGAGTTTTATGGTTGCAATATGTGTAGGTTTGATGGAGATAATTGCATGGAATTGGCTGGATTTTATGGGCCAATTTTGAAGGCAAAAATGGAGTGCTAAGTCCATTATACAATCAAGCATAAAGAAGGAAATTTGGGAAAATTTTCAGGTAAAGGAAGTGGTAGTGAAACTTTGACAACATAATGTGAAAATATGATGTTTAGGAAAACATATGCTGGCCGAAATGTTTGTGCTTTAAATGATGAATTTGTGTCATATTTTTAGGTGTTAAAGGAAGCATAACATTAAGAGGAAATGAAGGTATAAGGTACGTTGGGTTAGGAGTAGCTGAATAGGTGAACCTGGAAGTAGGAAATGAGCGTAATAAAATTAGGATGAAGGTGCAAAGTAGACATAGACTAAAAAAATTGAAAGAAATATTATAGTCATAATCATTTCAAATATAATTACCTAATATAATGAAAGAAAAAGGGAAGGTGGATAAGATATAATGAATATAATTTTTAGATGAGTATGGAAATACAGAAAAGGTTTTAGTACAAAGAATGGAAGATGATGAATTTAAGGAAAATGTAATTGTAAGTGTAATAGAAACAAATTAAATGGAATTTACAATAAAACAATTAATAAAAGGATTAGGCTAATCAAGGGTGAGTAGAATATATATATATATATATATATATATATATATATATATATATATATATGTACATGATTTAAATCAACAAGTTAAAGTAAGAAAAGAAAGGAAAGCTAAAAATGGGAGAAATTAGGAATTTAATTGGGATTTAATTTGAAATAAATGAAAGAAGGGAAATATTAGGATTAAAATGTAATGTTAGTTGAAGTTGGAATTTTAAAATATATCAATTAGAATTAATAAGAGTTATGGCCATTCTAGTGTAATTAATCTCTTTCTCTTATACATATTGTATGTATGCATTTTCTTGAAATCTATGGCATATGGAAATTGTAACATCCCTAATTCCGTTTCATGTATTAATAAAAGTACAAAAGTATTCAAAGTAACATTCCTAATTTCGTTTCCTTTATGGATAAACATACATAAATATTTAAGGAAATAAAATTTATTAGACAATTTTTAGATACCTAAGGAAATATAATCCTTAGAAATTTTTCAACTTACGTGTATGCATAGAAATGTTCTAACATTAATAGAATAGGTAAAGAGAGAAAACCTAAGAGAAAATATTAGAAATAAAAATGCCAAAGAAAGTTGAAATTTTTGGATAAGGAAGATAAATTTTTGTGAACTAAGTAAAGGTCTTAAAATTTTAAGAAGATTGGATTAGGGTAATTTTTCCTAATTTAAGAGTTAAAGTTACTAAGTTTAGTATTGGGCTTTCACTTATGGATAATTCATATAGAGGTTTTCCACTTAACATAATTTTTTTAGCAAGCCCATTGGATAACCTAAGCAAGAAATAAAACATAGACTTGGACTAGGTTATAGAAATTAGACCGGTAGCCCAAAAATCATGAAAATGTGACCAAGCCCATTATGAAATGTAGAATTTTCACCAAAGTAAAGAAAATGGACAAGAGTGAGCCCAAATCCAATAGGAAAAATAAAAATAAAAATAAAAATAAAGTGATAAGATAATGGTGTAATCAAGATTAGGTGAAATGGCATTAAGACAAAAATTTAGCAAGTGGTATGATAATACAAGGCTTTAGGACAAAACATATATATCATACACTCATAATTTTAGCAAGTGGTATGATAATACATAGTATTAGGACAAAATATTTCAATCCCACACAAATAATTTCAATCAAATAATGGAGATTGAAGGGCTAGAAATTTTCCACTTTAAAAGGCAAACCTATCATAATTTTTTAAGAGAAAAGAAAAAGTAAATGAATCCCTAAATCAAAGGGATCATGTCCCATATCTTAAGAACATATTATCATAATTTTCAAAATACAAATCTCCTTTTCCTATGCATATCTTGACTAAGGAAGAGGAAGACAAGAACATAAGTTGTTTGTTTTCTAAAAATTCAACCAAGTGTAACCTAATTGTGATAAGGTAGACCCATGATCATGAAAGGTGAATTATTTGGTGGTCTATATAAGAAAACCCACCCTTACAACATTAGAATTTCGTCCAAGTGAGGCAGAGGAAAAATAGAAGTAAGGTAGAGTGAGGAAAGGAGAGGAAGAAAGGAAGAAAGAGGAAGGAGAAGTCTAGGGGACTAAGTGCTCCAGGTAAGTTTAACAATATTTATTTTTGAAGAAAAGTTTTGAAACTTGTAATATTTATATGGGATTTTGATCTTAGAACTTAGATGATTGGTCATGGATGTTGCTATATCATGTTACATATTATGTATGTTTGAATATTTAGGTTGGTGTAGATAGTTCTGCATGGGTATGTCTATGGTTGGCAGAATTTAAGCTTTTGTCTTTTAATTTCTGGGAACATTCTATAGGGAATCTAAACAAATAGTTAACATAAAAAATGTAGATTTATGTCTCACGGATTTTTAGCCACTGGAATCATTCAATTTAGAGTTCATATGAGGTAGATATGTTCCGATTAGTAAACAAATGTCAAACAATGGTTAATCAGGGAAGAATATGTTAGCATAGCTTCGGTGTTTTAATTTCTGGGAACATTATATAAAGAATTAAAATAAATGGTTAACATATGAATTATAGATATATGTGTCACGGATTTTTAGCCACTAGAATAATTCAATTTAGAGTTCATATGAGGTAGATATTGTCTGATTATTAAACAAAGGTCAGAAAATGGTTAATCAGGGAAGAATATGTTAGGATAGCTTTGGTGTTTTAATTTTTGAGAACATTCTATAACGAATTAAAATAAATTGTTGACATATGAATTATATATATATGTGTCACGGATCTTTAGCCACTAGAATCACTTAATTTGAAATTCTGATGAGGGAGATATGGATAGATTAGTAGGTAGAGGTCAGAACCTACCCCAGAAGAAATAACATGTACTTTGAGGGAGTAATATCACCATAATATCTTACTATTTCGTTCAACTGTTCAACATAATAGTTTTAGATAATTGTTTTATCTTTAAATTAACACCAAGATCCCCTAAATCGGAGTTAAACTGAGGGAGTTATCCTCTGATTAGTAAAAGAAGGTCAGATAGGATGAAAAGTTGCATCAAGAAAATAAAGGAATAAAATAAATATTTAAAAAAGAAGAAGAATTTTATAAATGAAAATAATAAATGACTAGTATATGCTATAGCCATTGCCAATGCATGAACTTCTTACCATTCTAAGTGTGTAATTTTGACATGAAAATATTTTGATGAAACATTATGGTATGTGAGTATAATGAACATACTTGTTATTGCAAATCATATTTTTGGCTATTAATGTAAAAAGAAAAGAAATAAGCACGGTCACATAGCGATCCGTGTGGTGCACCAGTAGGGGACGCCCTACCAACGGTTTTGAATATGTTAATGAAAAAAGAAAGAGAATGTGTGCCATGTCGGACGGAGCGAGAAAAGCCCGTACCGGGGAGTAGAAAATACTCACCCTAACCGGAGTAGCTTGATATGAGAATAAATTGATAGTTATCATATGATATTCTAAAAATAATTAATTTTGTCATACATGTCATTATTGTACGATTCTCATGTGCATAGATATAGTGTATTCATGTGACCAAAGTTATTTACTGTAGTTTATACAGCTGAACATGACGTGATGAGCTATATTGATAATGATTTATTATTGAACTTACTGGGATTTAATTCTCACTATATTTTCGTGTCATGTTCAGAAAAGTAGTTATGCAGATTTTTCTATAGCTCTAGCTTTTAGTGCACGTTGGATCGAGTTATTCTATGATGGGCGGATCCTAAATAAAATGATTGTGGGCGAGTTGGCACAGATCTCGGTGAAGGTACAACCACCCGCACCCGAATCTCCAGAATTGGTCAACCAGAATAAATAAGATGTAGATATTTATGTGTTTGAAATGTTGTACTTACGTTTTGATTAATGATGTGTATGTGAAGTTTATATTGTATAATAATAAATAAAATAAAATAAAGTTGTTACAAAAATGTTGCACTGATACATGCATAAATCACTTATTTTTGAGAAAATATTTGACATGCATAATATCAATAAAATCATTGTTCCGGAATAGTGAAATGATTTCAGAATGGCTGTGATATAAGAAATATCATATATTGGCCGTTTAAGAAAAAGAAAAGGATATATATATATTTGTACCCTAAAAAAAATAAACCCTACTTAAGGTGAGTCTTTGGCAGAGAGAAAGCTACAAGGAAAAGACTCTGTTATATGTGATTCTCTGATAGCTTGGTCATGTGCTTTACCGTGTCTGTACTGAATAAGGGACGCCCTATTCACAGATGATATTGCTAGATATATCCAAATCGAGCTAGAAAGGCAAGAAAGTTCTTGGTGAATTTGTGCAATGATAACATATAAGTGAAAATGATATGAGCAACCAAGATATGAGAATTTTATAAAAAAAGTTATATGTGCCCCAGTGGGAGATGATTTGTGGGTACAACCTAATGTTTGGAAATGTTGTGTAATGCATTTACATGACATTTTTGAATGATATTATGTCCATGAGATATGTATTAATGCCATATAGCTGATAAATTATGTAGTTTATACAACTAAAAATAGGACAATATATACATATATGTATATACATATATATGTATATACATATATATACATATATATGTATATACATATATATATATATATATATATATATCTGTGTGTGTGTGTGTGTGTTGAATTTCATTGGTATTTATTGTTGAACTTACTAGGAATTATATTCTCACTACTTTCCCTTGCTATGTTCTGATAAAGATAGGTAGAGGATGCATATTTATCTAATGTCTGTGATGTTCATAAGCGATTAGGTAAAGCTGCCCTTTTTAGGGTATTTTCCTATTGTCTAGGGTTTGATTGTAGTTGAGGTACCCGTTGACGTGCCTCCACCCTCCCCTGTCTCACTGCAAGGGGAACTCGTTGATGGATGAGTTTATGTAGTTGTAGTATGATATTGTATATTATGTGACTGACTGACTATCTTTTTGGAATAGTAACCAAATACCTCATATTTTTATGCTATGGGTAGTATTCTAGTTACTATTGCATGTATATAATTTTGCTAATCTAATGAAAGAATCACTAAATGCTAATGAGAAATATAAGTTTCTATGTCATTCTGATTTTTGTGTACTAATTATGATTAAATATATGTATACCATTATTAAATATAATATATCCCCTGTTGCGCTAAGAGATAAAAAGAGAAAAGAGTAAAGGCTTCTGTAAAAGGTATTTTTAGCTGGATATATAGATATACATATATATACACAAAAAATTGTAAAATAATAGTGTATTAACTGGGGTCATTACAATATGAACCCACCTAACTCCTCAAAAACTAATTTGTAAGGAGGGATTACGAGCTTTATATATATATATATATATATATATATATATATATATATATATATATATATATATATATATATATATATATATATCGCTCAAGACCTTCCTTACTAACCGATGTAGGACACATTAATAATATCCTTCAATAAAGTAGACAAAGTCATATTCACTATTTTAGTTTGACCATTAGTTTATAGGTTACAAGTCTAGAAAACATTAACCTAATTCCTAACTTACACCACAAAGTCTTTCAAAAGTAGTCAAGAACTTAGCATTTCTATCCAAAACAATTGCTCTAGGCATTCCATGTAATCTTACAACCTTTTTAAATAATAAATCAACAATATGTGAAATATCATCAGTTTTATGACATGGAAAAAAATGTGCAATCTTAGAAAATCTTTCCACAACCACAAAAATTAAATCTTTACCACATTTAGACCTAGATAAACCTCACACAAAGTTCATTAAAATATCAATCCAAGGATTGCTAGGAAAAGGAAGTGTTGTGTATAACCTAGAAGGTTGCACCCGATATTTGCTTGCCTACATGTGACAAATCTACCATTAATTCTCTCAACATTTCTTTCATGTATAGCTAATAAAAATGTTATTGCAAAACAACTAGTGTTTCTACTACCCCAAAGTGTCCCATCAAACTTCCTCCATGAGATTCCCTTACCAACAAATCTCACATGGAATAATTTGGTACACACAACTTATTTTCACGAAACAATAATCCCTCATGTCTAAAATATGAACCATTGGTAGGTTCTCACAATTTCTATGATCTTCACTAAAGTCATGGTCTAAAGGATATCATTATTTAAAATTTTCAAAACCAAGCAACTTAGCATCAATAGTATAAATTAAAACATACCTTTGAGAAGACTTATATAATATGTTTTCCTCACATTACTTATATCATATGACATATGGAAACATCTCAAATAATTCCACCCATCAATTAATGCCACTTGATCAACTTGTGTTGGCCCTTAAGATGTTTAAAAGACTTATAGTTAGTATAAATTACAAATTTCTTAAGCTAAAGATAGCGTTGCCATGTTTCTATGGCTCGAACCAACGCATATAATTCCTTATCAAAAGTAGGTTAGTTTAAGACTACCCTACCTAATTTTTCACTAAAATAAGCAATTAGTCGTCCTCATTGCATAAGAACTACCCATTCCTAAAGCATCACATCCAATTTTAAACATTTTGGTAAAATCAAGTAAAGTAAAGGAGAATGGGTTAAATTTTCTGAGCGCCTTTTCTTGTTCTTCACCCCATTTAGATCCAACGTTATTTTTAATGACTTTGATAAGTGGTGCAATGATGCTACTAAAGTCTTTCAAAGACCTCCTATAAAAACTAGCAAATCCATGGAAATTTCATATATTACCTACACTCGTGGGACTTTACCATACTTGAATTACACGTATCTTCTCTTTATCAACCTACATCCCTTGTGCACTCATAACAAAACCAATAAGCAAAAGCTTATATGTGCAAAAGGTGTACTTATTTAAGTTAATAGATAATGTCTCTTTTCTAAGCACATCTAAAATTTAATTTAAATGCACAACATGATCATCCAAGTTTTTGCTACAAATGAGAATATCATAAAAATAAACAATAACAAATTTTCCTATGAAAGCATGCAAAATATGGTTCATCAATTGTGTGAAATTACTTGTTACATTAGTTAATTCAAATGGCATAACGAACCACTCATTCAAAACATATTTCATTTTAAAAGTAGTTTTCCCTTCATCACCCTCCTTCATTCTTATTTAATGATACACACTGTTTAAATCAATCTTAGAAAATACACAAGCACCATACAACTCATCTAACATATAATCTAAGTGAAGAATAGGATAAAAATATTTTACAGTTATATTCTTGATTGCTTAGCAATCAATGCACATTCTCCACATCCTATCCTTTTTAGGAACAAAAATTACCCAAATAATGAACGAACTCATACTTTCTCGCATGTACCCCTTTTCCATCAATTCACTAACCTTCCTTTGTAGTTTATTTTTCTTCTTAGGATTGCTCCGAAAGGCTGGTCAGTTTAGAATGGTGGCACCAGGCATGAAAGAAATGTAAAGTTCAATCCCTCGAATAGGTGGTAAACCATATGGAATCTCCTCGGGAAAGACCTCATCAAACTCATGTAAAAGAGAAAAAACAAAACTAGGGAAAGATGCATCAGTTTTATTAGTGTTTAAAATTGCATCCTTGTACAAAAGTACAATCATTTGATGATTTAAAAAAATTCCATTTTATTTCACTTGCTTTTGCATAGAACTTTTTTTTCTCTCTACTTTTCTCTAAATGGCCAAATATGTTCTCTTGTTTTCTCTCCCAATTTTCTTATTCTTTCTTTCTCTTTTCTCTCTTATTTTTACTCTCTTTCTTTTATCACTTTTTTTTGTAACCTTACTCGATCTTCATGAACTTTCTTTGGTGTCAAAGGAACTAGAATGATTGTCCTTTGATTAAGCATAAAAGAGTATTTTTTGGTGAAGACATCATGTTTAACATGCTGATCAAATTGCCATGGTAAGCCTAATAACAAGTGTCTAGCTTGCATCGACGCTACATCACACAAAACTTCATCTCCATATTTTTCAATGTGAAAGGAAACCAACACATCTATTTTCACCCTCATCTCACCATTATCATTGAGCCATTGAAACTTGTAAGGTCGAAGGTGTTTAATTATTGGTAGCCCTAATTTCTCCATCATTATAGTACTAGCAACATTAATACAACTACCTCCATCAACGATCGTACTACATTCCTTGTTTTGCATGTACACCTAGAATGGAAGATATTATCTTACTACACGTCATCATCTTCTTTGACCTACACACTTATAGCCCTCATTACAACCAACAATTTGTAACAACTCTATTTTTTTTACATATATATATATATATATATATATATATATATATATATATATATATATATATATATATATATATATATATTAAATTCCATAAAGTCATTACCTCTTTACTTACAATTACTTAACTCAAAATAATATTCAATTAATTTAACCAAGCATAATCAAGGTTTAAGGTCTACCATTAACACTAATACAATACTGAGTTCACATACACATCATTAAACAAAACGTACGTATAAAAAATCAAACACATAAATATTTACATCTTATTTATTCATGTTGACCAATTCTGGAGATACGGGTGCGGGTGGTTGCACCTTCACTGGGATTTTATCCAACTTGACCACAAACATCTTATTAGTTTCTAAGATTTGCCCAACATAGAGTAACTCGATCTAATGTGCACTAAAAGCTAGACCCAAAGAAAAATCTACATAACTAGTTTTCTGAATATGACATGGAAATATAGTGAGAATTAAATCCCAGTAGGTTCAAAAATAAATCATAATTATCATCAATATAGTGAGATCTTACCCATTTCTTTTGCTTTGGTTGAAATTCTAACTTTCATGGAGGGCTTGGTCACATTTTCATAATTATTGGGCTATTGATCCAACTTCTATATTTTAGTCCAAGTCTATGTTTTATTTTTTGCTTGGGCTATCCAATTGGCTTGCTAAAAACTCATGTGAAGTGAAAAAACTCTATATGAAGTGTCCATAGGTCAAAGCTCAATGTATGGGTGGAGATGTTAAATTTGAGAATTCTAGCTCTTAAATTAAGAAAAATTACCCTAATCTAATTTTCTTGAAATTTTAAGACCTTTACTTACTTCCTAAAAATTTATCTTTCTTACCCAAGAATTTTCCCTCTCTTTATTATGTTATTTCTAATTTTTCCTATTAGGATTTCTTTCTTTACTTATTCCCTTAATGTTAGATACATTTTCTATGCATACACATATGGTGAAGAACTTCTAAGGATTATATTTCCTTAAATATCTAAAAATTGTCTAATAAATTTTATTTCATTACTAAATATTTATGTCGATATTTCTTCCACCTAAAAAAATGTCCCCAAAATTTTGAAAATTACCTAATAAGAACAATTGTAGATATTTCTTCCTTATGACTTCTTCCAGCTCCCAAATTAATTTTTCTGGAGACAATCCTTCCCATAACACCTTAACCAAGGGAATAATTTTATTCCTCAATTGCTTCACGTCAGTGTCCAATATGGATGCTGGTACTAGCGAGTATGTCATGTTCTTCTTTATTTGGATTGGTTCATCTCGTATAACATGTGACAAATCAAGAAGATACTTCTAGAGCTGTGATACATGGAAAACATTATGTAGGTTGGACAAATTAGTGGAAGGGCAACTTGATATGCTGACGTCCCCACTTTCCTCAGAATTTGGTAGGGTCCCAAAAATTGCGGACTTAACTTTCTAGTTTTGAGAGACTTACCAACTCCAGTAGTTGGGGAAAGTTTCAGAAATACATGGACTTCTTCCTCAAACTCCAGAGTTCTATGTCTTTTATCGTAATAACTTTTTTGCCGACTCTGAGCTATAAGTATTTTGTCTCGTATTATCCTGATTTATTCAGTGGTTTGTTGAACTAGATCAGGACCCAACAAGTTCTTTTCTCCTACCTCAAACCAACATAGTGGAGATCGGCACTTCCTACCGTATAAATCTTCATGGGGATCATCTTAATAATAGAGTGATAGCTATTATTATAAGAAAACTCCACTAAAGGTAGGTACTTATCCTATCATTTACCTTGCTCTATCACACAGGCCCTCAACATATCTTCTAGGGTTCGAATGGTCCGTTCTTTCTACTCGTCAATATGAGGAATGTAGGTAGTACTAAACCGCAGCTAGGTTCCAAAATCTTCCTGCAATGCCTTCCAAAACCTCAACATAAACCTCATATCTCTATCAGAAACGATACTTAAGGGAATTACATATAGTCTAACTATTTCCTGAACGTATAAATGGGCCAATTTGTCCAGTAAATAGTTAATTTTTATAGGCAGAAAGTGAGCAGATTTAGTTAAATTGTCAACTATTACCCAAATAGAGTCATATCCAATAGAAGTTTTAGGTTAGCCCACCACCACAACTTCCATCGAAATATTATTCCATTTCCATTTAAGGATCTCAAGAGGTTGTAGAAATTCCGCTGGCTTTTGATGCTCTACCTTCACCTTCTGACAAATTAAACATTTTATCACAAACTCAGCAATTTCCTTTTTCATCCCTACCACCAGTACATCTTTAAATCTTGATACATTTTAGTGAATCCAAGATGGACTGTGTACTTACTCTGATGTACCTCTTGCAAGATCTTAGTCCTCAACTCTTGTTCTTGAGGAACACAAACCCTTTCTTGATATATGATTACTCTATCTTTTGAGACAGAAAAATCATCTTATTCTTTGTGATCTTCTAAGTATTGGTCATGAGTTTGAGCCTCTTTAATCTTGGCTCTAAGATCAAACTCTGTATTCAACCTAGTGATGATTAACTTTTTGCAGTAAGAGTAGTTACCAGCTTTAAATTTTGAAACTCCTCTAGCATCTGCATCTCATACACCATCATCTGACCCATGTGCAGAGATTTTTTGACTTAAGGCATCAACTACAATATTTACCTTCCTTGGATGATACTTTATCTCAAACTTGTAGTCATTGAGAAATTCTACCCATCTTTGTTGCCTTATATTTAACTCCTTCTGATAAAAAAGGAACTTAAGACTCTTATGATCACAGTATACTTCAAATGTTGCCCCATATAAATAGTGTCACTGAATCTTTAAGGCAAATACCACCGCTGCCAATTCAAGATCATGGGTTGGATAATTTCCTTTATGGGGTCTTAGTTGTCTAGAGGCGTAAGCAATTACTCTTTTGTCTTGCATTAGCATAAACCCTAGCCCTTTCTTTGAAGAGTCACTATACACTTCAAAATGTCTTGTGGGGTCTAGAATAATTAAAACAGGAGTTGTCAATCATGTCTTAAGCTCCTAGAAACTAGCTTCACATTGATTAGTCCATTTAAAAGGTCTTCCTTTCCTAGTCAATTTAGTCAATAACAAGGTTATACGAGAGAAGTATTGTATAAAACTTCCGTAGTATCCTGTCAAACCTAAGAAAATTTTTACTTCTGTAACCGTCTTTGGTCTTTCCTACTGAATTACTGCTTCTGTCTTGCTAGGATCTATGGCCACCCCTCTATTGGAGATGACATGTCCAAGAAAATTCACCTCTGTTAGCCAAAATTCATACTTCTCCAATTTAGCATACAACTTTTTCTCTTTCAGCACTTGCAGCACGATTCAGAGATGTTGTTCATGTTCTTTCTCATTCTTAGAATATATCAAGATGTCATCAATGAACACCACCACAAATTGATCTAGGTAGGGTCAAAAAATGTAATTAATGTAATCCATGAAAATTACAGGTACATTTGTCAACCCAAAGGACATTACGAGAAACTAATAGTGCCCATACCTAGTCTTGAAGGCTGATTTAATACATCCTCCTTCTTGATCTTAATCTGATGGTATCCCAATTTCAAGTCAATTTTAGAAAAGATAGAGCCTCCCTTCAATTGATCCAATAAGTCATCTATCCTAGGGAGAGGGTACTTATTTTTTACAACCACCTTATTTAGCTGTCTATAATGTGTGCATAGTCTAAGGCTTCCATCTTTCTTCTTAACAAAAAATACAGGAGCTCCCCAAGGTGATACACTTGGTCTAATGAATTGCTTGCCTAACAATTCCTCCAATTTTTTCTTAAGTTCATATAGTTCCTACGAGGCCATTTTATAAGGTGCAATAGATATAGGCCTTATCCCAGGTAGGAGATCAATAGAGAACTCTATCTCTTTCTTGGGAGGTAAGCTTCAGTTCAACTTCTAGGTTCGATAAACACAGGAGAATATAACCAAGTACTTCAACTCCTAATTGATTTGATTGGCATTAAGCATCAATAACTGCATCTCCTCTTTTGGAGCAAGAGGTAGAAATTCAAACGTCTTGGTGCAATAATTTAGCAAGACCCAATTTTTAGACATCCAATTTAACTCTAGAATGACATCAATACCTCTTAAAGGTAGACAAACGAGGTCTACAGAAAAAGTTTTCTCCTGGATGGTGACCCGACGGTCTTTACAAATAGAGGAAGTTAAGACATTTTCCTTTGTGAGGGTTACTATAGATAGCTCATAGGGGTTTCAAAAATAGGATACTAAAGCTCCCTAATACATTCTTCCGACATAAATGAATGACTAGCATTAGAGTTAAACAACACCATAAGAGCAAATCCATAGATATAGCAAGTACCTTGAATCATTTTGGAGGATTGATCAGCACAATATTAGTTTCAAAAATATTTAACAGCAGTCATAACACTACATCGGCATATAGATAGGAAACAGTAGTAATTTCTACCTATATGAAATTACAAATCCCCTACTCAGCACAAAAAAAATCAAGACACTATAAGATCGATTCAGATAACCATCCAACCACTGACCATCTAGGATCGACCTGCTTTAATACCAATTATGTAACAACTCCTTTTTTTTTTACTTATATATACATACATATATATATATATGTATATGTATATGTATATATGTATATGTATATACATATATACATATACATATATACATATACATATATATATATATATATATATATGTATATTTAAACTTCCATGAAGTCACAACCTCTTTACTTATAATTACTTA
The DNA here is from genome assembly GCA_037074535.1 of Gleditsia sinensis. Classification (NCBI taxonomy): domain Eukaryota; kingdom Viridiplantae; phylum Streptophyta; class Magnoliopsida; order Fabales; family Fabaceae; genus Gleditsia; species Gleditsia sinensis. Next base: position 22,140,905 of record CM073464.1, read on the forward strand.
ACTCAAAATAATATTCAATTAATTTCACCAAGTATAATCAAGGTTTAAGGTCTACCATTAACACTAATACAATACTGAGTTCACATGCACATTATTAATCAAAATGTACGTACAAAAAATCAAACATATAAATATCGACATCTTATTATTTATTCATGTTGACCAATTCGGAAGATACAGGTGTGGGTGGTTGCACCTTCACCAAGATCTTAGTCAACTTGACCACAAACATCTTATTAATTTCTAGGATCTACCCAACATAGAGTAACTCTATCCAACGTGCACTAAAAGCCAGAGCCATAGAAAAATCTACATAACTAGTTTTCTGAACATGACATGAAAATATATTGAGAATTAAATTCCAGTAGGTTTAACAATAAATAATAATTATCATCAATATAGCTCATCATGTCATGTTCATCTTTATAAACTATAGCAAATATCTTTAGGTCACATGAAATCACTTTATCCATGCACTTGAAAATCATACAGTTATGATATGCATGGCATGAATAACTATTTTCAAAATATCATATGATGACTATCAACTTATTTTCATATCAAGCTACCCCAATCAAGGTGGGTAGTTTCTACTCTCTGGTACAAACTTTTCTCGCTTCATCCGACATGGCACACTTTCTCTTTCTTTTCTCTCTTTACTTGTTCCCTTAATGTTAGAAACATTTTCTATGCATACACATAAGGTGAAGAATTTCTAAGGATTATATTTTCTTAGATATCTTAAAATTGTCTAATAAATTTTATTTCTTTAACTAAATATTTATGTACATTTATTAATAAAAGAAATGAAATTAGGGATGTTACACAATTCACCTTCAGTAGCGTATACCCTATCATCCACATCATCCAATGGTGGCATAGACTAGTGTCATCTTTCTCATTAGTTTTAATCTCACCATTACCTTGCAACACAATAAGTCTTTTGTCCAAACATTAGCTTGCTATGTAACCCTTGCCTTGGCATTTAAAATACTTAATATCACAATTTTTGAGTAGTTAAATAATCAAATTTACCTTGATTTCCATGGCTGATCATTTCTTGCTTTTTCTCAAGTTTGGGCTTAGTTATGGTTTGCTTATTATCTTTCATCCATTAATCTGGTTTCCAAGAGGATGTACTTGAACTTTAGCATGGTTGAAAGCTACCTCTTGGTAAGTATTGTCATAGGTACACCAAATATAATAAATCACTTAGCTCAAAACTAACCTCTAGTAGTGAGAGTAAAGGTCGATCTTACAAAGACTGACTATACTTGTTGTGAATCTTAAAAAATGGATTAACTTGATAAAATAGAATTATGAATATAAAAAAAATCAATTGCAGAAAATTATATATAAGAATCAATTAATGATGAGAGCATTGGTCTTGGTTGACATCCAACATCAAGGATTGCATTGATCATCAATAATATACTCAATTCTATATTGAATATATATCATTAGGATGTTATTACTGTTCCTTCTTAGGTTTATTTAATTGATAGCAATTGCTTTAAATAACCTTAATTAATAAGTTACCTTAGCCAATCGGTAAAATTTAACTTATTATTCTCATGAAGAATTAGATAAACTGATAAAGCTAAACAACACATATACATTGTAACATCCCTAATTTCGTTTCATGAATTAATAAAAATATAAAAGTATTCAAAGTAACATCGCTAATTTTATTTTTTAAGGTACATAAATATTTAATTAAGGAAATAAAATTTATTAGACAATTTTTAGATATGTAAAGAAATATAATCCTTGAAAATTCTTCACCTTACGTGTATGCATAGAAATGTTCTAACATTAATGGAATAGGCAAAGAGAGAAAACCTAAGAGGAAAAATTAGAAATAATAATATACTAAAGAAAGTTGAAATTCTTGGGTAAGGAAGATAAATTTTTGGAAACAAGTAAAGGTTTTAAAATTTCAAGAAAACATTGGATTAGGGTAATTTTTCCTAATTCAAGAACAAGATTTACTAAGTTTAACATATTCACCTATATATTGGGCTTTCCCCTATGGATACTTCATATAGAGTTTTTCCACTTCACTTAAGTTTCTAGCAAGCCCATTGGATAACCTAAACAAGAAATAAAACATAGACTTGAACTAGGATATATAAATTGGACCGATAGCCCAAAAATTATGAAAATGTGTCCAAGCCCTCCAAGAAAGGTAGAATTTTATCTAAAGCAAAAGAAATGGATAGGAATAAGCCCAAATCCAAGAGGAAAAATAAAATAAAATAAATCATGTGATAATATAATAAAGATTAGGTTACATGGCTTTAAGACAAAAATTTAGCAAGTGGTATGATAATACAAGGCTTTAGGACAAAACATCTATATCCTACACTCATAATTTTAGCAAGTGGTATGATAATACATGACATTAGGACAAAAAATTCATATCCCACACAAATAATTTCAACCAAATAATGGAGATTCAAGGTTTAGAAATTTGCCACCTAAAAAGGCAAACCTATCATAATTGATTAAGACAAAAGAAAAAGGAAATGAATCCCTAAATCAAAGGGACCTTGTCCCTTATCTTAAGAACATATTATCATAATTTTCAAAATACAAATCTCCTTTTCCTATGCATATCTTGACTAAGGAAGAGGAAGACAAGAACATGAGTTGTTTATTTTCCAAAAATTCAACCAAGTGTATCCTAATTGTGATAAGGTAGACCCATGATCATGAAAGTTGAATTATTTGGTGGTCTATTTAAGCAAAACCCACCCCTATAACATTAGAATTTTTGTCCAAGTGAAGGAGAGGAAAAATAGAAGCAAAGTAGAGTGAGGAAAGGAAAGGAAGAAAGGAAGAAAGAGGAAGGAGAAGTCTAGTGGACTAAGTGCTCTAGGTAAGTTTAACAATATTTCTTTTTGAAGAAAAGATTTGAAACTTGTAATATTTATTTGAGATTTTGATCTTAGAACTTTGATGATTGGTCATGGATGTTGCTATATCATGTTACATATTATGTATGATTGAATACTTAGGTTGGTGTAGATAGTTTTGCATAGGTATGGCTATGGATGGAAAAATTTTAAGCTTCTGTTTTTAAAATTCTGGGAAGCATCGGTAAGGAATTAAAATAAATGGTTAACATAAGAATTATAGATATATGTGTCATGGATTTTTAACCACTGGAATCACTCAATTTGGAGTTCATATGAGGTAGATATGGTTCGATTAGTAAGCAGTGGTCAGAAAATAGTTAATCAAGGAAGAATATGTTAAAACAAATTGTTAACATAACAAATGTAGATATATGTCTCACGGATTTTTAACCACTGGAATCATTCAATTTAGAGTCCATATGAGGTAGCAATGGTCCGATTAGTAAGCAAAGGTCAAAAAATGGATAATTAGGGAATAATATGTTAGGATAGCTTTTGTGTTTTAATTTCAGGGAAACTTCTATAGGGAATTAAAACATATGGTTGACATAACAAATGTAGATTTATGTCTCATGGATTTTTAACCACTGGAATCATTCAATTTATTATCCATATGAGGTAGCTATGGTCCGATAAATAAGCAAAGGTCAGAAAATGGATAATCAGGGAAGAATATGTTAGGATAGCTTCTTTGTTTTAATTTCTGGGAACATTCTATAGGAAATTAAAATAAATGGTTAACATAACAATTATAGCAGTATGTTTCAAGGAATTTTAGCCACTGGAATCACTTAATTTGGAATTCTCATGAGGGAGATATGGACAGATTAGTAGGTAGAGGTCAGAACTTACCCGAGAAGAAATAACCTATACTTTGAGCGAGTAATATCACCATGATTTCTTAATTTTTCGCTAAACTACTCAACATAATAGTTTTAGATAATTGTTGTATCTTTAAATTGACATCACGATCACCTAAATTGGAGTTAAATTGAGGGAGTTATTCTCTGATTAGTAAGAGAATGTCAGATAGGATGAAAACCTACATAAAGAAAATAAAAGAATAAAATTAATATTTAAAAAAGAAGAAGAATCTTATAAATGAAAATAATAAATGACTAGAAGATGCTATAGCCATTGCCAATGCATGAACTTCTTACCATTCTAAGTGTGTAATTTTTGACATGGAAATATTTTGATGAAACATTATGGTATGTGAGTATAATGAATATACTTATTATTGAAATCATATTTTTGGCTATTAATGTAAAAAGAAAAGAAATAAGCACGGTCACATGGCGATCTGTGTGGTGCACCAGTAGGGGATGCCCTACCAACGGTTATGATCATGTTAATGAGAAAAGAAAGAGAAAGTGGGCCATGTCGGACGGAGCGAGAAAAGCCCGTACCAGAGAGTAGAAAATACTCACCCTGACCGGGGTAGCTTTATATGAGAATAAACTGATAGTCATCATGTGAAAGTTAATCCTGTCATACATGTCATTATTGTACGATTCTCATGTGCATAGATATAGTGCATTCATGTGACCAGCGATATTTGCTATAGTTTATACAGATGAACATGACGTGATGAGCTATATTGATGATGATTTATTGTTGAACTTACTGGGATTTAATTCTCACTATATTTCGATGTCATGTTCAGAAGAATAATTATGCAGATTTTCTTTATGGAACTTGCTTTTAGCGTATGTTGGATCGAGTTACTCTATTTTGAGCTGATCCCAGTAATATATATGGTGTCTATAATCGAGTTAACTAAGATCCCGGTGAAGATGCAACAACCCGCACCCTTATCTCCGGAACTGGTCAACAAGGATGAATAAGATGTAATTATATATGTATTAGACTTTTGTACGGATGTTATTGATTAATATGTATGTAAACTCCGTATTGTATAAATTAAATAAATGTTATTTTGAGTTAAGTTGTAACGAGGTAATAACTTCATGGTATTTAAAAAAAATTGTTACTTAAATGGAGTTGTTACATACATCGGTTGCATTTAATCTAGTTAATTATTCATTTTAGGATAACAATTCATAATCATACAATCATTAATCATATTTGTCTCTTAAATCAAAGGGATCAAAACTTTGTTGATGTATGATTCAGTAGTAGATTGAAACAAACAATATACTAGTAGGCCTATTAGCAATCATATGAAGCAATCATAAAGAAGAAGATCAAATGAATAATTAATACCTAAATAGAATTGAAACAATTAAACCTTAATCAAATCTCACAATGCATATAATCCTTAAGGTTTCAATCTCCTTCAACCAACAAAAAGTGTTTAGCCACACAAGGCCAAAAGAAAACCTAACATATATAAAATGAGGAGAGAAAGCTCTTGATTAAGAAGTCATTTTTGCTACCTTCTTGGCCTCCTATTTATAGATTTTGGTAACCCTAATGATGTAGGATTTCTTCTGGTCAGTTTCTAGACCATTGGGCTATGTTTTAGGTCTAATGCAAATTTTTTTCATGACTTTTTCCCTTTCCCACTGCAATTAATGCCATGATTCTATTGTAGAACACCATGGTGCTATGATATCTGTAGAATTTGTGATAATGTTAAACATTAAAGTTGTATCTCTTCGTCTTAGCCTCCCATAGCTGCATGAATTACTTTAATTGAAGTTTATATGGGAGAGTTATGGCCTGATTAGTGACAAAAAGGTATAATTATCTACAATTCAATATTTTTCATGAATTTCTTTTCTTGTTCTCCTCTTTTCTTCTTCCTTTGTTCTAATAATACAAAACACAAAATTAAACTAATTTCTAATCATATTTTACTCAAATAAAACAAAAAATAAGTTTAAAGGTATTAAAATCATGTTTAATTATTCATATATCACCTCTCCTCTTAAGCTGATGCCCAATTTTGATGGCCATATGTATCATATCCTCTAACTCCATATAATGTTGTGATTAAACTACTTTACTAATTTCCTTATTCAAACTACCCAAAAACTAGACATAATAACCTTTCGATCCTTCGCTACATTCATTCATATCATAACGATTTCTATCTCCTTATAATAATCCTCCACACTCTATTTACCTTATGTAAGACTTTGCAATTTTTTATATAACTCTCGATAGTAGTAATTTGGAATAAAGCATCCCTTCATCACGGTTTTCATCTAGCCTCATGTCTCCATTGAACACTCTATTCCTCCTCCTATTTAACAATAATTGACCCCACCAAATAATTGCATAATTAGAAAACTCAATAGCTGTAATTTTTACCATTTCAGGCTCGAAATAACTGTGATAATCAAATACCAATTCCGCCTTCTTCTTCGACTCAAGATAAGATTTAGGGTTGATTTTTCCTTGAAATAATGGAATCTTCATCTAAATACTACCCAAGTTATTGTTTTCCTAATTTCTAACTTCTCTAAACTGCCCACCATATATCCTATTGCTAATGCTCAAATTTTTATCATCTTCATCAAAACAATCCCCATAATACTCTTTATCTTCAACACTCAAATCCCTCAACTGAACTCTCTCTCTCCTATGCATATAGAAGCATTTTGTGACTGCTTTACATGTGCATTTCTCTACCTTATTTATCTATTCATGAACATGCTCCATCTCTGCTATCAACAATCTCCTTATCTTACTCCTTAAAGCATTCATCATTAACTTCATATCCATTATTCCTAATACAACTTTAAAAGTATTTTTTGTCCTTGTTCTACAACATGTTTTTCTATAAAACAAATTAGAAAACCTCACAAACACTCGCTCACGTGTTTTTCTCAATTACACTCATATTTACTCAAATTTGACTTTTACCCTCTTATGAGATCACACTCTTTTTCCTTAGCACTTTAATAACAAAATAATTGCATCAAAGCTTAAATGGACAATTTAGATCTTTATTTTTAGAAATTCTCTTCTTTTTTCTAAAATTCTTTATCTATTTTTCAAAATTCACTATCTCTCTATTTTATTTCTTTAAATTCTCTATCTCTCTTTTTAAAAAAAAAATTTGTCTCTCTATTTTTCTTTCTGAAAATTTTAGTTTATTTATTAAGATTAGAACTAGAATAGAAACCAAAGAAAACAAAAAAAATTTAGTCTAATTTTTTTAATGGCTGAATTTAGACTCTATGAGTAAGAAATAAATAAATAAATAAAGGATATCAAACTTGTATACAAATAATACATACATGAAATTGAACTTTTCATGAAACAAAATTAATGAAATTATAAATATAACAACTCCAATTTTTTTTACATATATACATATATATAAATTGCTTAAAGTCCTATGAAGTCATTACTTTTATTAAACTCATAATAGTATTCAATTAATTTAATCAAGCATAATTAAGGTTTACACATCATTAATTAACAACATCCGTACACAAATCAAACAAATATATGTCTACATCTTATTCATCCATATTGACCAGATCTGGATATACGGGTGCGGCTGGTTGTACCTTCACCGAGATCCTAGCCAACTCAACCATAAACACCTTATTAATTTCTAAGATCTACTAAACATAGAGTAACTCGATCCAACATACACTAAGAGCCAGAGTCAAAGAAAAATCTTCAAAACTAGTTTTTTGAACATGATATGAAAATATAGTGAGAATTAAATCCCAATAGATTCAACAATAAATCAAAATTATCATCAATATAGATCATCATGTCATATTCATCTATATAAGCTACAGCAAATATGTTAAGTCACATGAGTGCACTTTATCTATGCACATAAAAATCATACAGTAATGACATGTATGGCATGAATAACTATTTTCAGAATACCATATGATGGCTATCAACTTATTTTCATATCAAGCTACCCCAGTGATAAAGGGGAATTTTGAGTACTTAATGGCTATATTTTATCCCCTAATTTATAGTAAACTTGTGGTTATTTCTTTGCTTTTGATTATGCTTTGCTTTGGATACTGCTTTGGTTGTTTTTATACTTGTAGGTGAGCAAAATAGGCCAAGAAGCAAGGAAACACAGTCATGAAAAGTGCCATATGGACTGGGAACAAGATGAGAAGGAAGCAAGGAGGAAGCCCACCAAAAATCAGCAAGAAAGGAGCATGGTAGCCCCCAACATGGCCAAGCCGTGTTTTGGGAAAAAGCTGCAGAAGCTTCCCAGAATCCAGCCTGAAGCACGGCCAAGCCGTGTCTTGGAACACAACCATGCTTCAGGTCCGTACACATAGTCTTTTTTAAGGTTTTGGCCACCAAAATTGATATATATTGAAGGGGATACGCAGCCAAAAAAAAGGAAACGCATTCAGACCTTCTTTTACTCAGTTTTAGGCTTAGGAAACACCTTAGGATTAGGTTTAGAGTAGGATTAGAGTTTACTTTCATGTTCTTAGCTTAGATTGGAGATTAATTTAGCATTGTAATTCATCTATATATTCAGCAATCCAGGTTTTATCTTTTTAACTTTACTTCTACTCCTTTCTCTTGGTTTGTATTGAATACTTATGACTTGTTCAATGAATTTGATTTTAGTTTCTGTTTCTATTATGCTTGAGTAGTTTTGATCTAGGGTTTTGGTAAACCCACTTATGGTGTGATGATACATTGTGTTGATTGAATTAATGGAACCCTAATTATGTTATCTACGGTTAATTAGGATTAGTTATTATGCATTGGCTATATGAGTTGATGAATTTCTGGCCTGCATTTTATCACATCCTAGGATATTAATTGATGGACTGAAAGGTGAAGATTAATACCGGATCCTAATAGTTAATTAGGGATATCTTAATCACGAAAGTAGTTTAAGATTCTCTAGGATTGAATCAATTAATGGGCATGAGAAAACCGATTAATTGTATTTCATGGTTGGCATAGAACTTAATGGACCTAGGTTGAACTAAGAACCACGAAAGTAGGTAATTGGATTAACCTAGGTACGATTAGTAACACTTGAAAGAGGTTGCTAGTTAATTAAGGCTAAACCATCCCCAATAACCTAGATAATTGCAATTATAAGTACTTATTAGTTGTTGAGTATCATAAGTGTGGTGAACCATAACCCTAGGCTTTGTTTAATTGATTATCTTTATTTATTTAAATGTGACACTCTCTAATCGGATTACATCGATTTAGATAGCTCGTTTTGTATAATTCTAGTAATTGACATTGTTCTCTGTGGGATACGACCCATACTCGCCGGACTAGCTACAGCTACGCCATGCGCTTGCGGTTAATTAGTGAAACACACACAACAAGTTTTTGGCGCCGTTGCCGGGGAACAAAGTCAATATTAGATATTTTGCGAAATAGCTAGACTAAATCATTATTTTTTTTCTTTTCTTTCTATTTTTCTGCATAATTTTCTTTTGCTGATTTTTGTTCGTTTTTCTTCCTTCATAGGTGTGTAGCTATTTTATGAGAAGAGGCCACGAACTCTTTGCTGAATCAGACCCAGAGATTAAGCGCACCCTACGGAGAAGAAGAAGAATACAACAATAAGAGAATTCTGCACCTACCATGGGGGAGAGAGATAACCGATCTCTCAAGGATTTTACCACCTCGGATACTCATAGCTTGAATCTCAGTATCGTAAGACCAGTTGTTAAAGCAAAAAACTTTGAGCTGAAAAAGAGGATTATCCAAACTCTCTTCAAGCCTCCTTAAGTAGAAAGCATGAAAAGGGAGTCGAGCTAATGACTATAAACAGCGCTTTGTGGGAGACAACCCACCTTTTAATTTTTTTTAAGTTTCTTTTTGTTTTTCTTTCTTGCCTTTTGTTCTAGTTTTTATCTTTAATTTTAGTTAATTTCTTATGATATAGTTTAATGGGTGTTTCCATATGATTTGTAGGTCCATCCCATGTGCCCAAAGTTGAAATAAAGAATGAAAATCAAGGGAAATTGAGAAGGGTTGAAAAATGCAGCTATTTTCGAAGAATTGGAGAATCCAGCTCCCAAAATGGGCGTGCCCCAAGCACCCCTCACCCGTGTTGCTCAACACGGGTCAAATCTAGAATTTGGAAATTCCAGCGCCAAGCACGGGTGGGCCGTGTTGTGAAGCACAGTTGTGGTCTAGGTAAAAAAAAGGGAGAAAAAAGGCCATCCAGCCCAAAGCATAAGTGGTCCGTGTTTTCAACTCAGCTCCAATTCAAAATACTGCATTGCTTATATCTTGCTTACCTATTGCTGATGCTATACACTTGACACATGAGTCAGAACCCTCAACCTCCTCCTTTAAAAGACCAATAAGCAAGTAAGTTACTTCTTCCATTGCCCGTACTTTCATTTATACTGACATTGAGGACAATGTTAAGTTTAAGCATGGGGGAGTAGACTTTAGGCTTGTAGTTTTCACTAATTGAATTTTGTATCGCCTGTTTTATTGTATAATCATAAAGTTTGCTATTTTAGAGATAGATTGGCGTAATATAAGTTAATTTTTAGCTCATGAACATGTGATGCACAATAGGATATGAAATAGGTAGTTATTATTTTAGTCTCTCTCTTCTAGGATTAAACCTCTAATTTTTTGAAAAATATCTCTCTTTTGTGCTGTGAATTGTATGCTATTTTTTTTAACACTATGAGAGTATGGAGGTAGGGAGAGGTGAAAAATGAGGGAATGTGTACCCCAAAAAGTTTTCACTCTGAGTACCCCTTCAAGGCACCAAAAAGACCTTAGTACGAGTACCTAGATGCCTTTACCCTATTGAGATAGAGCATAAAATACACTCACTGCATATTTCTAAAAAAATAAAATAAAATAAATGAATGAAAAAAAAATTGATGATGGAAAGTAAAAGAGTTTAAGTGAGAAAAAGAGTGATAAAATAGAAATAAGGGTAATGCAACATAAAAAGATCTAAAGGATGAGGTGGCCTACTTGAGTGTACAAAAATCAATTTTATGCATACAACCAATGGTAACAATAGAAGTAGATATATAATAGAAAAATTATTGGTTTAGTTTTAGAAGAATAGAGACTATCTTATAAATGTCTATTCATATATATATTGTGTGCACACAGATTGAGTGACAAATTATCTATATTGCATTTTTCTATCTTCTGGAATCTGATTGCATCTTTCCCTCTTCCTGATATGATATGTTATTTGCTTGAGGACAAGCAAAGGTTTAAGCATGGGGGAGTTTGATAAAGGGGAATTTTGAGTACTTAATGGTTATATTTTATCCCCTAATTTATAGTAAACTTGTGGTTATTTCTTTGCTTTTGGTTATGCTTTGCTTTGGACACTGCTTTGGTTGTTTCTATGCTTGTAAGTGAGCAAAAGAGGACAAGAAGCAAGGAAAAATAGTCATGAAAAGTGCCATATGGACTTGGAACAAGATGAGAAGGAAGCAAGGAGGAAGCCCACCAAAAATTAGCAAGAAAGGAGCATGGCAGCCCCCAACACGGCCAGGCCGTGCTTGGTGGCATGCAACACGGCCAGGCCGTGTTCTGGGCAAAAGCTACAAAAACTTCCCAGAATCCAGCCCGAAACACGGCCATGCTTCGGATCCGTACACATAATCGTTTTTAGGGTTTTGGCCGCCAAAATTGATATATATTGAAGGGGATACGAAGCCAAAAAAAATGAGACGCATTCAGACCTTCTTTTACTCAGTTTTAGGCTTAGGAAACACCTTAGGATTAGGTTTAGAGTAGGATTAGAGTTTACTTTGAAGTTCTTAGCTTAGATTAGAGATTGATTCAGCATTGTAATTCATCTATATATTCAGCAATCCAGGTTTTATCTTTTCAACTTTACTCCTACTTCTACTTCTACTCCTTTCTCTTAGTTTGTATTGAATACTTATGATTTGTTTAATGAATTTGATTTTAGTTTCTATTTCTATTATGCTTGAGTAGTTTTGATCTAGGGTTTTGGTAAACCCACTTATGGTGTGATGATACATTGTGCTGATTGAATTAATGAAACCCTAATTGTGTTATCTATAGTTGATTAGGATTAGCTATTATGCATTGGTTATATGAGTTGATGAATGTTTGGCCAATATTTATCACGTCTTAGGATATTAATTGATGGACTGAAAGGTGAAGATAAATATCGGATCCTAATAGTTAATTAGGGATATCTTAATCACAAAAGTAGTTGAAGATTCTCTAGGATTGAATCAATTAATGGGCACAAGAAAACCGATTAATTGTATTCCATGATTGGCATAGAACTTAATGGACCTAGGTTGAACTAAGAACCACGAAAGTAGGTAATTGGATTAACCTAGGTACGATTAGTAACGCTTGAAAGAGGTTGCTAGTTAATTAAGGCTAAACCATCCCTAATAACCTAGATAATTGCAATTAGAGGTACTTATTAGTTGTTGAGTATCATAAGTGTGGTGAACCGTAATCCTAGGCTTTGTTTAATTGATTATCTTTATTTATTTAATTGTGACACTCTTTGATCGGATTACTTCGATTTAGATAGCTCGTTTCGTATAATTCTAGTAATTCACATTGTTCTCTGTGGGATATGACCCGTACTCGTCGGACTAGCTACAGCTACGCCATGCGCTTGCAGTTAATAAGTGAAACACACACAACACCCGGTCAGAGTGAGTACTTTCTACTCTCTAAAACAGGCTTTTCTCGCTCTGTCCGACATGACACACTTTCTCTTTCTTTTCTCATTAACATAACCATAGTCGTTGGTAGGGAGTCCCTTACTGGTGCACCACACGGACCGCCATGTAACTGTGTTTATTTCTTTTCTTTTCTTTTCATTTCTCATTAATAGCCAAAAATATGATTTAAATAACAAGTATGTTCATTATTCTCACATGCAATAATTTTTTATCAAAATATAATCATTACAAAAAATCATTGGTAATCATGACATGAAAATAATTATTTCAAATATCACTTTATAAAATATTTTCATGTCAAAACTACACACTTAAGATGGTAAGGAATTCATACAATGGCAATGGCTATGGCATACACTAGTCATTTATTATTTTCATTTATAAGATTCTTCTTCTTTTTTAAATATTATTTTTATCTCTTCATTTTCTTTATGCTTGGCCTCTAGTCACTTTCATCCTACTTATATCATTTCCAACACATGTTCTCACAAATTTCATACGAAATTTTCTTCAATTTAGTTTCCATTAATATCCCATAGTTAATGAGGTTCATTTAGGATAGAAAAATATTGAAAATAAGCTTTACGATCTTCCAACATAGTCTAAACGTATCCTATAACATGGCTTAGCCAATTCCTCTAAAACAACCATACTTTAGGCTTCAAAATGCCCTTTCTAGCACAAAACACAGCCATCCTCTATGTTGTGTTATTCCCTGATGTAGGTTTTCGTCCTGCCTAACCTTCTCTAACAAATCAGAACTTAACTCCCTCAATTTAACTTTGAATTAGGTGATCTTGGTGTCCATTTAAACATAAAACAATTATCTAAATTATGTTGAACATTTTAATGAAATCGTTAGGAATCTTAGTGATATTACTCCCTCAACTTAAATGTTATTTCTTCTCGAGAAGGTTCTCACTGTTACTTACTAATCTAACCATATCTCCCTCATATGAACTCCAAATCGAGTGATTCCAGTGGCTAAATTTCCGTGAGAATTATATATATATTTTTTATGTTAACCAGTTATTTTAATTCACTACATAAGTTTCCCAGAAATTTAAACACAGAAGCTTTCCTAAGAAATTCTTCCATGGTTAACCATTTTCTGACCACTGCTTACTAATCTAACCATATTTACCTTATATGAGTGATTCTAGTGGCTAAAATTTTTTGAGACATATATCTATATTTTTTATATTAACCATTTCTTTTAATTACAAACCAATTCTTCTCAAAATTTGAAAAACAGAAGCTTCCTTGCTTATTCAAAAATCCAGTTTCCTAACCAAACCTTTTCTAAGGTTTTAGTTCATCATTTTATTATGTCCTCTTCCATTTTCTTCTTAATTTACATCTAATCATATTTCATCAATTTTTCACCACATTGAAATATACAAAATAGCAGCATAAAAATCTTAAAATTTTTCCAATCCTAGCCATACCTATGCAGAACTTTTCACACCAACCTAAGTATTCAAACATACATCACTTGCAAGATCAACATGTAACATGATATAGCAACATCCATGGCCAATCATCTAGGTAACAAATATATTAAATTTCATCAAAGTTCTAGGATCAAAATTCCATATAAATGTTTCTAATTTCAAAGCTTTTCTAAAAGAAATATTGTTAAAACTACCTAAAGATCTCCCTAGCTCACTTAGTGAATTCTTTTTCTTGTTTTCTCTTGAAGGAAGTAGCAAGATTCCTCCCTTCCCTTAGCTTTTCTAGTAGCTTAAATAAGAGAAGGAGGATGATTTTTTGAACCCCAAGAATAAAGAAGAAAGATAGATTCAAGTGGAGATTAAGCTAACTTACCTTGAATACTTAGTCCTCTAGACATCTCCTTCCTCTATTCTGCTCTCTTTCTCTCATTTCCTCACTCTACCTTGCTTATGTTTTTCCTCTCCCTCACTTGGACGAAATTATAATGTTATAAGGGTCGATTTTGCTTAAATAAAATATTATGTGGTTCACCTTTCATAACCATAGGTCTACCTTATCACAATTAGGATGCACTTGGTTGTTTTTTTAGGAAAAACAACTCATGTTCTTGTCTTCCTCTCCCATAGTCAAGATATGCATAACAAAAGGAGATTTGTATTTTGAAAATCAAGTTAAAATATTCTTAAGACAAGGTACAAGATCCCTTTGATTTAGGGATTCATTTCTTTTTTCTTTTTTCTTAATCAAGTATGATAGATTTTCCTTTTTAGGTGGCAAATTTCTAGCCCTTGAATCTCCCTTGCTTGGCTGAAATTATTTGTGTAAGATAAAGATGTTTTGTCATAAAGCTATGTATTATTACCCACTTGTTGAAATTATGAATATAGAATATAGATATTTTTTCCTAAAGCCATGTATTATTACCTACTTGTTGAAATTAAGAATGTATGATATAGATTTTTTGTCTTAATGCTATGTGACATAATCTTGATTATTATTACACTACTATTTTCTCACATGATTCTTATTTTTCCTTCTTGGATTTGGGCTCATTCTTACCCATTTCCTTTGCTTTGGCTAAAATTCTACCTTTCCTAAAAGGCTTGGTCACATTTTCATGATTTTTGGGCTATCAGTCCAACTTCTATATCCTAGTCCAAGTCTATATTTTATTTCTTACTTGGGCTATCCTATTGGCTTGCTAGAAATTCATGTGAAGTGGAAAAAGCTTTATATGAAGTGTTCATAAGTAAAAATCCAATTTATGGGTGGAGTTGTTAAACTTAGTAACCTTAGCTCTTGAATTAGGAAAAATTACTCTAATCCAATCTTCTTCAAATTTTAAGACCTTTACTTCACAAAAATTTATCTTCCTTACAAAAGAATTTCACCTCTCTTTAATATGTTATTTCTAATTTTTTCTATTAGGTTTTCTCTCTTTATATATTCCCTTAATGTTAGAGACATTTTCTATGCATACACATAAGGTGAAGATTTTCTAAGGATTATATTTCTTAGATATCTAAAAATTGTCTAATAAATTTTATTTCCTTAATTAATTATTTATGTACCTTTATTAATAAATGAAACAAAATTAGGAATATTACAATAAATTTTATTCAGATGAAATATAAATAATAATAATCCAACTTTGATAAATCATATATCCATTATACGAATAAAACACAAGTCAAATTCTAAATCCAACTACAATATACACATAGAAAAATCCACTTTTCACATAATCAGAATCATTTACTGAAATTAATATTTAAATATAATTAAAAACATCATTTTCAAATTCATACAAACCAATTATCATGACTACAAAACATCATAAATACATTGGAAACACAGATCCTGCTTGTTAAACAAATAACAAATGAAACTAAGCCTAAGAACAAATTAGGCTCACTAGATTAGCCTATCAGCTATCGCTTTAACTGCACAACTTTGATCCTACACTTTTATCTAAAATAGGGGAAAAATATAGAACGGTGAGACTTTTTACTTTGTGAGTAAATAACATAAACTACAATGGAACAAAATAAGCTATATGCACAAGTTTTCTATAAAACTCACCATTTAGTTAGAAAGTAGTAAAGATAGCAATATATAGAAAACCAATTATTAGAAAACTTATCAAAGGACTTTGATATATATAGAAAATAGTGATGCTTTTCTGTCAATCAATAAAAAAGTTCAAATACTTTGATGCTGGATGTAGGGAACTTGCCAGTGTTCTTGAACAAGGGTATATCTTGTGTATTTCTTCTTCTATCTCTTTCATCTTGTTGTATTCTTGTTTGAATTTCTAGTTTCTTGCATAATAAATTGGTCTTAGAGCCACGTCTAGAAAAACACAAGTTAACAAAATCTAATTCTTAAAACTGCCAACTATTTTCTTAATAGAGTTATTCTAGATCTTGACACTACAACATATAATGGCATCACCTTCAAGGTAGACATTGAAAAGTTTGATGGGACAAACAATTTTAGGCTATGGAAAATGAAGATACTAGCACATCTTAGTAACTTGGGACTAGTGAATTCCTTAGGAGGTCCTAATAAAATCCCTGAAAGTTGGAACCCAGAAAAGAAAGATGAGGTCTTGGAAACGGCATTCAAAAACTATCATACTAAGCCTTTGAGACAAGGTACTAAGGAAGGTGGTTAATATGAGGTCTGCAATAGAAATTTAGCTGAGGTTAGAATCCTTATAATGAACAAGAACTTGTCTACAAGTTTATATCTTATGGCAAGATTTTTTTCTTTTAAGATGGTAAAGGGTAATGATATTCTATTGCACTTAGATGAGTTTGATAAATTGATATTAGACCTTAAGAATATTGGGATAGAGTATAAGGATGAGGATAAGGCCATAGTGCTACTACACTCTTTACCTAAATCATATGAAAATCTAGTATATATGTTGTAGTACAGGAGAAAAACCATTTTGCTTGAATATGTGGTTATGGATCTTATGTAAAAAAAAATCAAAAAAAAGGAAATTGAGTTAAAGGATTCTAGTGATAGCTTGGTAGTCAGGGGAAGACCAGAAAATATATTGCGAAAAAGGAAGAAGAAGGGCATGTCTATGTCCAAAGATGGCAAGAAGCTAAAATACTTCTATTGCTATGAGGAAAAGCACTTTAAGAAGGATTGTCCCAAAAGGAAAAGGTAGGGAAACCTTAAAACAATATAGGAAAGGCTACTATAGTCCATCAAGATTTTGATGCATATGAAAGTGCAAATGTGTTAGTTGTTACAACCATAGGTGCTAATAAGCAGTAGATCCTATATTTAGGCTACGCGTTCAACATGACTCTAAATCATGGCTGGTTTAAGACCTATAAGAAGGATATTTGTGGAGCAATACTACTAGGAAACAATAACCCATGCAAAGTGATTAAAATTAGGCTAGTGAGGATTAAAGCTCATGATGGCATAGAAAAATTATTGACTGATATAAGACATGTACTAGAATGAAGGAGGCACATAATTTAACTTAAGTTATTGGCACAAAATAGGTATACCTGGAAGGGTGAGAATGAAAGCCTAAAGGTAACAAAAGCTTTAATAGTGATTATAAAGGACGTTAGGGGCTAAAGCTTATACATACTTCAAGGAGGCACTATGATTGGGGCTGCTATAGTAATGCAAAAGATATGTGAACTTCTTAGCCACAATCTGGCATGAGAGATTAAGCCATATCAGTCAAAAGGGCTTATAAGAGCTAGAAAACTAAGGGCTATTAGGGGACAACAAAATAAGGGAGCTAGAGTATTTTGAAACTTGTGTGTATGGGATGGCTACTAGGGTAATGTCATAGAGCCCGATTAGGGAGCACGTAACCGCCATAGAAAGGGAGGATTATCTTACCCTATAAGCCTAGGTTAACAGAAAGCGAAGTTTAAAATAAAGGTTTACTTATTTGAAAACGTTATCAAATCCATTTTTCTTAGAAAAACACAAACATACAATTTTATGAAATAAAAACTTTACTTTTTGCATGAAAAAATATCATATATTAAACTTTTATACAAATAATACATACATGAAATTGAACTTTTCATGAAAAAAAATTAATGAAATTATAAACTATATTCAGATGAAATATAAATAATACCAATCCAACTTTGATAAATTATATATCCATTATACGGATAAAACACTATTCAAATTCCAACTCCAAATAAAATATACAAATAGGAAAATCTACTTTTCACATAATCAGAATCATTTAATGAAATTCATATTTAAATATAATTAAAAACATCATTTTCAAATTTATACAAATCAATTATCATAACTACAAAACATCATAAATGCATTGGAAACACGGATCCTGCCTGTGGTAATGGAGCAACTCTAGATTACAAATAAACTAAATAAAGAACAAATGAAACTAAGCCTAAGAACAAATTGGGCTCACCAAATCAACCTGTCAGCTATCGCTTCAACTGCACAACTTTGATCCTACACTTTATCTGAAATAGGGGAAAAACATAGAAAGGTGAGACTTTTTACTTAGTGAATAAATAACATAAATTGCAATGGAACAGGATAGGTTATATGCACAAGTTTTCTATAAAACTCACAATTTAGTTAGAAAGTAGTCAAGAGAGCAGTATATAGAAAATGAATGATATCCTTTCAAGTTATACAAATAACTTTGATAAGAACATAAAATCAATGCAAGGTATTATTGTACAATTCAAACCATTATTAGAAAACATATCAAAGAATCATACCTTTTAAAGCCTTTTTGACTATTAGAAAACCCAATGCATTAACTATTTCAACAAAAAACAATACTATCAACTATTGAAATATAGCTTTAGAAAAAAAATAACATGATCACCAATCGTATCTAACATTTAAAATAATGTAATGAATCTAAGTTAGGTTAACTCAATTATGATTAATATTTAAAAAAAAGTATTGCATATCAAAACCATGTAAAGATTATTCCCAAGCACTTAGCAAGAGAAGAGAAATCACCATATATATATATATATATATATATATATATATATATATATATATATATAGTCAGGCATTTTACCTATATAATAGTGAGGCAATTACTAGGTTGAACAATTAACTTTATAATAATAATAATAATAGAAGGTATGCTGCCACTTCTTTGTAGAACAGTTAATATTAATATACTCATGTGTTGGCCAGCACACAAGACTAGTAGTACCCCTATTAACACATATTTTAAAGTGAACCAAAGCTAGCATTTACTGCTCCTAGCAAACAGTGTTTTTAATAAGATTACTCCATAATTTCAAGTTATATAATACTTTCATAGTCCATATGAATTATGACTATCTTTAATCTATTCAATATCTTCATCAAAATTACATTCAAGTTTATAGCAATTTCATTGTACAGTTTCAAAAAAATAGAATGTATTGGCCACACTCGTTGCCGCATTTATAAATACAAAATATAGATAAACTTAGGTCATTCTTTCCTTTAGAAACACAATTTAGATAATGTAAATCGTTATTAATCAAAATATCATGCTTCAAAGTAACACTTTATGAAAGTGATATCATGTCAAGAAATTGCTAAATCAAACCTTGTACTAAAACACATTTCATGTAATTAGCTCATTGTAGTATTCACATAAGAAAATCCAAATCTCAAATGTACTAAACTTTAGAATTCAAAATAACATATACTTTTATTATAACATCATTTCAAGAACACTTCGCAATTCATAATTCAATTCAAAGGAAAAGCAATGCACAGAAGGTTCTTGTCCTTCATACTATTGGCTTGAATGAAATAAAAGGAAATATATTAATCATTCCCACACAATACAGAAAAAATACAAAATTTTAACATATGAAAAAACAAATTTATCAAATACAATATATCCACAAAATAAATAACATATATTATCGATTATAGATTTAAAGTGGAAATAAAAAAAATGTTATAGTCTATGTTATCTACTCATAAGACTTTGAGTTTAGAATAAGCTAGCTCTTTAAGCTAACAACCAAAAACTAAACTAGTTTCACGAATGTTGAACCATGCTTAACAGCTCTAAAAACTCAAAAGACATCTTCACATAGGAACTATTCATATATGCATAAACACTATTCAAGTCAGAAAACTATATCTTATAATTGTAAGAATTGATACCAGGGTTTTATTAACTCCTGAATCCATATACGATATCAGTTTCACAAATAAAGCTCCATAAAATTAGGTTTTCAAAATCTTATCTTAGATCAAAATCCTCAAATGGTTGTTTCTTCGAAAACCAATCGGTTGAATTTGTCATATGCTTCATGTTGATGGTGATGGTAGTCATGGAGTGGTTACCCTCTTAACCTTAACAATAGAAGTGTGTTTGGGTGTATGGCCTATGCTCACCAAAGGGAAGACAAGCTGGATCCAAGAGCAAGGACATGTATGTTCATTGGATATTCAAAAGGAGTGAAAGGCTACAAGCTATGGTTCAAAGAAGGAAATCAAACATAAACATTCATAAGTAGAGATATTGCATTTAGATAAGGTACCTACTACTACTCAAACACTAAAAAAATCCCACCACTAGAGATGCAACTTTGGAGAATGCTAAAATTAAGGAAGAGTTAACTCCTAGTAGCAAAACTAACATGAGCAGTGATTAAATTAAGGAAGAAGAATCCTTAATTACATAGAATAGCTTTCTAGACTAGCCGATGACCCTAACTATCCATTGATTAGAAATAAACCTAAGAGGATTAAGATGCAACCTCTAAGGTTTGGGTATGATGAAATAGTGGCTTTTACCTTAGTGACTAATGAAGAAATTGATGACTCAGAACCTAAGATTTATCATGAGGTAGTAAAGAGTAAGAAATGGAAGTCATGGAAAACTGTTATGAAAAACGAGATAGAGTCACTGGACAAAAACAAAACTTAAAAAATGATTGATAATCCTAAAGATTAGAAATTAGTGGGTTGTACATGAAAAGGGTTATTAGCAAAATCAAATACAAGTCAAGGTTAACACATAGGGAAGAAGTGGATTTTAATTAGATCTACTCAGTTATAGTTAAGCACACTTCAATCTGAGTGCTGTTAGCTGTAGTGAATTAGTACAACTTAAAGCTTGAATAGATATATTAAAGACTTCTTTCTTACATGGCGACCTTTAGTAAAGGATCTTGATGACATAACCAGAAGGCTTTATGTAGATAAGAAATGAGGATAAAGTGTATTTACTAAAGAAGTCACTTTATGGCCTCAAACAGTCCCCGAGGTAATGGTACTTATGATTTGATGAATTCATGGTCAAGAACAACTTTTAAAGAAGCATATTTAATAGTTATGTATACGTCAAATGTGTAACAACACCAAATTATGTAACAATTTTTTTTAAATTTATACAACATAGAGTTTACATACACATCATTAATCAAAACGTACGTACAACATATCAAACACATAAATATCTACATCTTATTTATTCTAGTTGACCAATTCCGGATATACAGGTGCGGGTGGTTGCACCTTCACTGGAATATGAGCCAACTCAACCACAAACATTTTATTTGATTCTGTGATCTGCCCAACATAAAGTAACTCGATCTAATGTGCACTAAAAGCCAGAGCCATAGAAAAATTTGCATAACTAATTTTTTGAACATGACATGGAAATATAGTGAGAATTAAATCCCGGTAAGTTTAACAATAAATCATCATCAATATAGCTCATCACGTCATGTTCAGCTGTATAAACTACAGCAAATATCTTTGGTCACATGAATGCACATGAAAATTGTACAGTAATGACACGTATGACAGGATTAACTATTTTCAGAATATCATATGATGACTATCAATTTATTCTTATATCAAGCTATCTCGGTCAAGGTGAGTATTTTCTACTCTCCGATACGGGTTTTTCTCGCTCCATTTGACATGGCACACTTTCTCTTTCTTTTCTCATTAGCATAATTATAACCGTTGATAGGGCATCCCCTACTAGTGCACCACACGGATTTTCCATGTGATCATACTCATTTCTTTTTCTTTCACAATAATAGCCAAAAATCATTAATAATCATGCCATGAACATAACCATTTCAAATATCACTTTATAAAATATTTCCATGTTAAAATTTCACACTTAAGATGGTAAGAAGTTCATGCTAATCTGTCCATGTCTCCCTCATAAGAATTCCAAATTAAGTGATTCCAGTGGCTAAAAATCTGTGGCACATATAACAATAATTTTTATGTTAATCATGTATTTTAATTTCCTACAGAATGTTCTCAGAAACTAAAACACAGAAGCTATTCTAAAATATTTTTCCTTGATTAACCAATTTTTGACCACTGCTTACTAATCGGAACATATCTGCCTCATATGGACTCCAAATTGAGTGATTCTAGTAGCTAAAAATCCGTAACACATATAGCTATAATACCCTAATCCAATGTTTTTTTTGAATTTTTAAGACCTTTACTTGTTTCTAAAAATTTATCTTCCTTACCTAAGAATTTTGCATCTCTTTAGTATGTTATTTCTAATTTTTCCTATTAGATTTTCTCTCTTTACTTGTTCTCTTAATGTTAGAAATATTTTCTATGCATACACATAAGGTGAAGAATTTCTAAGGCTTATATTCTCTTAGATATCTAACAAAATTGTTTAATAAATTTTATTTCCTTGAGTAAATATTATGTGCCTTCATTAATAAAAGAAACAAAATTAGGGATGTTACATTTCTCTCCCCTGAAAAGAAATTTTGTCCTGAAAATTTTACAAATTACCTAATTGCGGATATTTCTTCCTTATGACTTCTTCCAGCTCCCAAGTTGCTTCTTCTGGAGTCAAACCTTCCCATAACACCTTAACCAGGGGAATGGTTTTATTTCTCAATTGCTTCACGTCGGTGTCCAATATTAATGCCGGTACTAACTGGTATGTTATGTTCTCCTTTATTTGGATTGGTTCATCCTGTATTATATGTGATGAATCTGGGAGATACTTCTGAAGCTGTGATACATGGAAAACATCATGCAGGATGGACAAATGAGGGGGGAGGGCAACTTAATATGCTGACGTCCCCACTTTCTTCAGAATTTGATAAGGTCCCAAAAATCACGGACTTAGCTTTCTAGTTTTGAGAGATCTACCAACTCCAGTAGTTGGAGAGAGTTCTAGAAATACATGGTCTCCTTCCTCAAATTCCAGAGGTCTATGTCTCTTATCATAGTAACTCTTTTTCCGACTCTGAGCTGTAAGTATTTTATCTCGTATCATTCTGATTTGTTCAGTCGTTTGTTGAACTAGATCAGGACCCAGCAAGTTCTTTTCTCTTACCTCAAACCAACATAGTGGAGATCGGCACTTCCTACCGTATAAAGCTTCGTAGGGGGCGATCTTAATACTAGAGTGATAGCTATTATTATAAGCAAACTCCACTAAAGGTAGGTATTTATCCTATCCTTTACCTTGCTCTATCACACAGGCCCTCAACATATCTTCTAGGGTTTGAATGGTTTGTTCTATCTGCCCATCAGTCTAAGGATGGTAGGCAGTACTGACCACAACTGGGTTCCAAATGCTTCCTGCAACACCTTCCAAAACCTTGACGTGAACCTCAAATATCTATTTGAAATGATATTTAGGGGAATCCCATGTAGTCTAACTATTTTCTGGAGGTACAACTAGGCCAATTTGTCCAGTGTATAGTTAATCTTTATGGGCAAAAAGTGAGCAGATTTGGTTAATATGTCAACTATTACCCAGATAGAATCATGTCCAGCTAAAGTCTTAGGTAAGCCCATGACAAAGTCCATTGAAATACTATCCCATTTCCATTTAGGGATCTCAAGAGGTTGTAAAAATCCTGCTGGCTTTTGATGCTCTACCTTCACCTTCTGACAAATTAGACATTTCGCCACAAACTCAGTAATGTGCTTTTTCATCCCTGGCCACCAATACATCCTCTTTAAGTCCTGGTACATTTTAGTGGATCCAGGATGGACTGAGTATTTACTCTAATGTGCTTTCTGTAGGATCTTATTCTTCAACTCTCGGTCTTGAGGAACACAGACCCTTCCTTGGTACATGAATACTCCATCTTCCGAAACAAAAAAATCATCCTGATCATTATGATCCCGTAAGTATTGGTCGTGGCTTTGAGCCTCTTTAATCTGGGCTCTAAGGTCACACTCTATACTAAACCCATTGATGATTAGCTTCTTTGGAGTACGAGTAGTGGCTAGCTTCAAATTTTGAAACTCCTCTAGCATCTGCATCTCATGCACTATCATCTAACCTATGTGCAGAGATTTTTGACTCAAGGCATCTGCTACAACATTCGCCTTTCCTGGATGATACTTTATCTCAAACTTTTAATCATTGAGGAATTCTACCCATCTTCGTTGTAATGCCCCCAATTTAAGTTACGTAAAATAAACATTTTTTTCCTACAATTATTATTATTTCTACAATCAGATATTTTCCATAAAGATACATAATTCAATTCTTTATCATGGGAACAGATACATATATGATCTCTCATGTACACACAATATACAGTTCAAGTCTATAAACATCAAAGTACAACAGAAACGGGGATCCTACCTGTAGCATTCAGAGCACTCTAGAATACAAATACAGTATAATTCAAAGACTGTGAGTCTTGGAAGCAACGTAGACTCACCCAAAGAATATATCACCTATCTGCCGAATCAGACTCTGGTATTCTTAGCTGAAAAATGTGGAAATATCGTGTAGTGAGTTTGACAATTTAGTGAGCAAATAATTCCTCCTATGACCTCTTAGGTCAGCATATGGATGTACTTATATTTTAAAATATGTCACATAGAAAATACAGTTCAGAAGTACATTCATATGGGACCCGTATTTCAAATATTCTCAAATCAAAGGATATTCAAATAACCAAAACCATATGCTACATGGTATGATCATTAAACAAATGTTGTTATGCTCAGCTATATAAGCTATAGTAAAATATTAAGATTTGGAGATAAAATCATCACTTTTAATGCACTTGCCTCACTCGGTAATCTGGTCAATGAAATAAAAATATAATTCTTTTGCTATACGCATAGTGACCTCGACCTTAGTCACAATAAGTGATCAGGGAATGTGAGTACATCATCCTCCTGCCTCCTCACATTACCACTGTCACCCGGTTGGAATGGCCCTCTCCCGGCTCACTCAAGCTAATAGGGCGTCCCCTATTCGGTACTGTCACAAGCCATACAACCAGCCGATATTCATCAATACATATATATACATGTAAAATATCAAGCAACTCGCCATGAGCTTTACGCTTTCCATTCAATCTCATTTATAATATGACATGCATCATTTTCACAAGTATATAGCTTTACAAATCAAGGAATCGTGCACATAATATTCACTTTATCAAATAATGATAAATACATTTAGAACCACATATTCAATGAGTTCCAAAATCCATTTCTAAAACCATACTGTTCTTGAACTATGTGCCAGTTGGTAAGTATAACAGATATTTTAACACATTTCAGAAACTTATAATAGTATAAATAATTAATAAACAAAAACAATAATACATTTATAGTTCAAGAAGAGCATAGGGCAAGTCATAGAAAGAATTATCTACTCACAAGGTAGGACTCCTGGTTGGATAGCCCTAAAATGTACTTTTTCCAGTCAAATTTGATCAATTAGACCTCAAAAACGTGTCTGGAGGGTCCAAAGACTTAAAAAATGACTACGGGAGCTTGGTCACTATTCACCGCTGAAAAACATTATTCACTCGCTGGAAACACTATTCATTCACCAGAAATTACTATTCACGATGAACAAAAAGTTGTTAGATAGCTGAAAAATTTCATATCCTAAGGTTTTTCTAACTCTTGAATCCATCTACGGTGTCAGAATTTCAATTAGAGGTTTCTAAGTAAGAGTTTTAGAATTTACCTTATTTTGAGATTTTCTACTTCAGATCTACGGTAATTCAACGGCTGATTTGAAAAATTGATCGATCAAAACCGTAGTATTCTTCTTCCTGAATCCAGTAGCACCTTCAGTTTTGAGATCAAAAGCAATAGGCACTCCAAATCTAGAGAAAACGTTGAAGGTTACTATTCACTTACTATTCACTAATTATTCATCCGTTTTGTTTTTCGTTTTCAGATCTCATGCGTTACCGACCTTCCCCCTTCCCTTTTTATTTTATTTTTTAATAATTATTATTATTATTTAGTAATTAATAATAGGATTTTCTTTTATATAAATTCATATAAATTCCATTTTTTATCTTAAAATTTCCCAAAAATTTCTAAAAATTTACATTCTCATAAACATTTGGTTAAACTCTTAAATCATGATTTTTCTTGATCAAAATCATAATAAAACAAATCTCAAAATAAATATATTTATACATATTAAAAGAAAGAATATTTCTAAAAATAAAACAAAAATTCATTAGAGGTCAATGTAATTATTTTAAACAAAACACTGCTTCTTTTAATTAAAAGTCTTCTTACTTTTAGCAAAACATAATCATTTTTAAACAAATGAAAATATATTTGTTTATAGCAAAACATTATTATTAAAAATTACGGGATGTTACATTCGTTGCCTTATATTTAACTCCTTCTTATCAAAGAGGTATTTAAGACTCTTATGATCGCAATATACTTCAAATGTTTCCCCGTACAAATAGTGTCGCCAAATCTTTAAGGCAAACACCACTACCGCCAATTCAAGATCATGGGTTGGATAGTTTCCTTCGTGAGGTCTCAGTTGCCTAGAGGCTTAAGAAACTACTTTCTTATCTTGCATCAGCACACACCCTAGCCCTTTCTTTGAAGCGTCACTATACACTTCAAAATGTCCTGTAGGGTCTGGAATAATAAAAACATGAAAGTGGTTAGTCTTGTATTAAGTTCCTGGAAACTAGCTTTGTAACAGCTCCATTTATGTAACAAATTTTTTTTATTTTATTTAACATCATGAAGTTATTACCTCAACTTAACTCACAATAACATTTATTTAATTATACAATACTAAGTTTACACTCACATCATTAATACAAACATTTGTACAAGACATACATGTACATATAAGCCCTAATCTTCCACATAGACTATTTCCGGGGCCACTGGTTCGGGTGGTGGCACCTCTGCCGGAATCTCAGTCACTTCAACAACTGATATATCCGCAATAATAGGTATTTGCCCAAGATAGGGCACCTCGATCATACGTACGGCAATAATAAGTCTCATTGAAAACAACTGCATAGCTAATTTTCTGAACATGATATGGAATATAGTGAGAATTAAATCTCAGTATGTTCAACAATAATTCATTATCAATATAAGTTCATCACGTCATGTTCAGCTGTATAAACTACAGAAAATATCTTTAGGTCACATGAATGCACTTTATCATGCACATGAAAATTATACAGTTATGACATGTATGACATGAATAACTATTTTTCGAATTTCATATGATGGCTATCAACTTATTCTTACTTCAAGCTACCCCGGTCAGAGTGAGTATTCTCTACTTTTCGGTACGGGCTTATCTCGCTCCCTCCGACATGGCACACTTTCTCTTTCTTTTCTCATGAACATAATCATAACCGTTGGTAGGGCGTCCCCTACTGGTGCACCACACGGATTTCCATGTGACCGTGCTCATTTCTTTTCTTTTCATATTAATAGCCGAAAATATGATTCCAATAACAAGTATGGTCATTATATTCTCATGTCATAATGTATCAAAACATAATCATTCTCAAAATTCATTCAAATTTTCACTTTATAAAATATTTCCATGTCAAAATTCCACACTAATACCTCGGTAACTGGATAGTAATTGTCATATGTAAACAGCGCACTAGGAAAGTTCCCAGAAAAGAGAGGTGGGTCACTAATGGACACGCTTAAGTACTAAGTCTTTCCTTGCCAGAGCTTTCCTTAGACATGCACTTTTCACAAATCACAATTTTTTTCCAGTAACTAGAATAATTCTTTTCTGATGTGGAAATACTGCAACCACGGAGCATACTAAGATTTTTCAAATAAAACCGGCACTTTCAAAACTTCTAGGAAATTTATATGAGTACTAGGGTAAATTCTATGTTAAAAAGTACACACTTAAAATGGTAGTAAGTTCATGCAATGGAAATAGCTAGGGCATACACTAGGCATTTATTATTTTCATTTATAAAATTCCTCTTCTTTCTTGAATATTATTTTCATCTTTTCATTTTCTTTATGTCTAGGCATTTAGTCATTTTATTTCTACTTATATCATTTCCAACACATGTTCTTACAAATTTTATAGAGCATTTTTCCTCAAATTGATTTCTACTATTACCTTAAAAATTCATCTAGGGTAAAAAAAAATATTGAAAATAGGTTTTACTAACTTTTAACACAGCCTTTGCTTACAAATCAGAGCATAACTCTCTCATTTTAACTCCGATTAAGATGATCTTAATGTCTATGAAAAGCTAAGACAATTATCTAAAACTATTATGTTAATCATATCAACAAAATAATATGATATCATGGTGTTATTACTCCTTTAAATTTAGTATTTTTTTTCATCTCGTGTAGGTTCTGACCTTTACTGACTAATTAGACCATATCTCTCAAATTTGAACTCCAAATTGAGTTATTCCAGTTGGTAAAATTCCATGAGCCATATATCTACAATTGTTATGTTGGCGCGCTATTTTAATTCCCTACAGAATATTACCAGAAATTCAAAAACTAAAGCTTTAATAACATACTTTTACGTGAATAAACATTTTCTGACCTCTGCTTACTAATCGAATCATATATACCTCATATGAACTCCAAATTGCGTTATTCCAGTTGGTAAAATTCCATGAGCCATATATCTATAATTGTTATGTTGGCGCGCTATTTTAATTCCTTACAGATACTTCCCAGAAATTAAAATACCGAAGCTATCCTAATATATTTTTCCCTGATGACCCATTTTCTGACCTTTGTCTACTAATCGGCTCATATCTCCCTTATATGGACTCCAAATTGTATGATTCCAGTGCCTAAATATCCATGACACATATTTCTTTAATTCTTATGTTAACTATTTATATTATTTCCTTATAGATTGTTCCCAGAAATTAAAATACCGAAGCTATCCTAACATATTTTTCCATGATGACACATTTTCTGACCTTTGTCTACTAATCGGTTCATATCTCCCTTATATGGACTCCAAATTGAATGATTCCAGTGCCTAATTATCCATGACACATAGATCTTTAATTCTTACGTTAACCATTTATTTTAATTCCTTATAGATTGTTCCCAGAAATTAAAATACTGAACCTTAAAATTCTGCCACCCATAGCCACAACCATGCAGAACTATCTACACCAACCTAAGTATTCAAACATACATCACATGCAAGATCAATATGTAACATGATATAGCAACATCATGACCAATCATAAAAGTTCTAAGATCAAAATCTCATATATTATAAGTTTCAAAAGTTTCCTTCAAAAAGAAATATTGTTAAACTTACCTGGAGCACTTAGTCCCCTAGACTTCTCCTTCCTCTTTCTTCCTTTCTTCCTCTCCTTTCCTCACTCTACGTTGCTTCTATTTTTCCTCTCCCTCACTTGGACGAAATTCTAATGTTGTAAGGGTGGGTTTTCTTATATAGACCATCTAATAATTCACCTTTCATGATCATGGGTCTACCTTATCACAATTAAGATACACTTTGTTGAATTTTTGGAAAACAAACAACTTATGTTCTTGTCTTCCTCTTCCTTAGTCAAGATATGCATAGGAAAAGGAGATTTGTATTATGATGATATGTTCTTAAGATAAGGGACAAGGTCCCTTTGATTTAGGGATTCATTTCCATTTTCTTTTGTCTTAAACAAGTATGATAGGTTTGCCTTTTTAGGTGGCAAATTTCTAGCCCTTGAATCTCCATTATTTGGTTGATATTATTTGTGTGGGCTATGAATGTTTTGTCCTAATACCATGTATTATCATACCACTTGCTAAAATTATGAGTGTAGGATATAGATGTTTTTGTCCTAAAGCCTTGTATTATCATGTCACTTGCCTAAATGATGAATGTAGAATCACACCACTTGCTAAATTTTTGTCTTAATGCCATGTAACCTAATCTTTATTCTTATTATTATATCATCATCTAATTTATTTTATTTTATTTTTCCTCTTGGATTTGGGCTTATTCCTACCCATTATGGGCTTGTCCTACCTATTTTCTTTGCTTTGGATAAAATTCTTCCTTTCTTGGTGGGCTTGGTCACATTTTCATCATTTTTGGGCTATTGGTGCAATTACTATATCCTAGTCCAAGTCTATGTTTTATTTCTTGTTTAGGTTATCCAATGGGCTTGTTAGAAACTTATGTGAAGTGGAAAAACTCTATATGAAGTGTCCATAGGTAAAAGCCCAATGTATGGGTAAAGATTTTAAACTTAGTAACTATAGTTCTTGAATTAGGAAAAATTACCCTAATTCAATGTTCTTGAAATTTTAAGACCTTTACTTGTTTCTAAAAATTTATCTTCCTTATCTAAGAATTTTGCATCTCTTTAGTATGTTATTTCTAATTTCTTTCCTATTAGATTTTCCTTCTTTATTTGTTCTCTTAATGTTAGAAACATTTTCTATGCATATACATAAGGTGAAGAATTTCTAAGGACTATATTTCCTTAGATATCTAAAATATTGTCTAATAAATTTTATTTCCTTAATTAAATTTTTTATGTACCTTTATCAATAAAAGAAACGAAATTAAGGATGTTACATTTCTCTCCCCCTAAAAGAAATTTTGTCCTCAAAATTTCAGAAATTACCTTATAAGAACAA
Organism: Gleditsia sinensis; assembly: GCA_037074535.1. Taxonomy (NCBI): domain Eukaryota; kingdom Viridiplantae; phylum Streptophyta; class Magnoliopsida; order Fabales; family Fabaceae; genus Gleditsia; species Gleditsia sinensis. The sequence continues at coordinate 22,171,785 of CM073464.1, forward strand.
TTGCAGATATTTCTTCCTCATGACTTCTTCCAGCTCCCAAGTTGCTTCTTCCGGAGTCAAACCTTCCCATAACACCTTAACTAGGGGAATAGTTTTATTTCTTAGTGGCTTCACGTCAGTGTCCAATATGGATGCAGGTACTAGCTGGTATGTCATGTTCTCCTTTATTTGGATTGGTTCATCCAGTAATACATGTGATGAATCTAAAAGATACTTCCGCAGCTGTGATACGTGGAAAACATTATGCAGGTTGGACAAATTAGGTGGGAGAGGAACTTGATATGCTGATGTCCCTACTTTCTTCAGAATTTGGTAGGGTCCTAAAAATCGCGGACTTAGCTTTCTTGTTTTGAGAGACCTACCAACTCCAGTAGTCGGGGAAAGTTTTAGAAATACATGGTCTCTTTCCTCAAACTCTAGAGGTCTATGTCTCTTATCGTAGTAACTCTTTTGCCGACTCTGCGCTGTAAGTATTTTGTTTCGTATCATCCTGATTTGTTCATTGGTTTGTTGAACTAGATCAGGACCCAACAAATTCTTTTCTCCTACCTCGAACCAACATAGTGGAGATCGGCACTTTCTACCGTATAAAGCTTCATAGGGGGCCATCTTAATGCTAGAGTGATAGCTATTATTATAAGCAAACTCTACTAAAGGTAGGTACTTATCCCATCCTTTACCTTGCTCTATCACACAGGCCCTCAACATATCTTCTAGGGTTTGAATGGTTCGTTCTGTCTGCCCGTCAGTCTGAGGATGGTAGGCAGTACTGAACCGCAACTGAGTACCAAAAGCTTCTTGCAACGCCTTCCAAAACCTCGACGTGAACCTCGGATCTCTATCAGAAACAATATTTAAGGGAATCCCATGGAGTCTAACTATTTCTTGAACGTACAATTGGGCCAATTTATCTAGTGAAAAGTTAATTTTTATGGGCAAAAAGTGAGCAGATTTGGTTAATCTGTCAATTATTACCCAGATAGAGTCATGTCCCACTGAAGTCTTAGGTAAACCTACAACAAAGTCCATCGAGATACTATCCCATTTCCATTTAGGGATCTCAAGAGGTTGTAGAAATCCCGCTGGCTTTTGATACTCCACCTTCACCTTTTGACAAATGAGACATTTCACCACAAAGTCAGCAATGTCCTTTTTCATCCCTGGCCACCAATGCATCCTTTTTAAATCCTGGTACAATTTAGTGCATCCAGGATGGACTGTGTATTTACTTTGATGTGCTTCCTGCAGTATCTTAGTCCTCAACTCTTGTTCTTGAGGGACACAAATCCTTCCCTGATACATGATTGCTCCATCTTCCATGACAGAACAATTTCCTTGGTCTTTATGATCCTGTAAGTATTGGTCGTGAGCTTGAGCCTCTTTGATCTGGGCTCTAAGGTCACACCCTATACTTAACCCATTGATGATTAACTTCTTTGGAGTAAGAGTAGTGGCTAGCTTTAAATTTCGAAACTCCTCTAGCATCTGCATCTCAAACACCATCATCTGACCCATGTGTAGAGATTTTCGACTCAAGGCATCAGCTACAACATTCGCCTTTCCTGGATGATACTTTATCTCAAACTTGTAGTCATTGAGGAATTCTACCCATCTTCGTTGCCTCATGTTTAACTCCTTCTGATCAAAGAGGTATTTAAGACTCTTATGATCACAATCTACTTCAAAGGTTGCCCCGTACAAATAGTGTCATCAAATCTTTAGGGCAAACACTACTGCTGCCAATTCAAGATCATGGGTTGGGTAGTTTTCTTCGTGGGGTCTCAGTTGCCTAGAGGCGTAAGCAACTACTCTCTTATCTTGCATCAGCACACATCCTAGCCCTTTCTTTGAAGCGTCACTATATACTTCAAAATATCCTGTGGGGTCTGGAATAATTAAAACAGGAGGAGTGGTCAGTCTTGTCTTCAGCTCCTGAAAACTAGCATCACATTGATCAGTCCATTTGAAAGGACTTCCCTTCCTGGTCAATTTAGTCAATGGCAAGACTATACAAGAGAAGTTTTGTACAAATCTCCTGTAGTATCCTGCCAAACCCAGGAAACTTCTAATTTCCGTAACCGTCTTTGGTCTCTCCCACTTAATCACTGCATCCGTCTTGCTAGGATCTACAGCTACCCCTCTATTAGAGATGACATGTCCGAGAAACTTCACCTCTGACAGCCAAAATTCACACTTCTCCAATTTAGCATATAACTTTTTCTCTTTCAGCACTTGCAGCACAATTCGGAGATGTTGTTCATGTTCTTTCTCACTCTTAGAATATATCAAGATGTCATCAATGAACACTACAACAAATTGATCTAGGTAGGGTCGAAAAATGCGATTCATGTAATCCATGAAAATTACAGGTGCATTCGTCAACCCGAAGGGCATTACGAGAAACTCATAGTGCCCATACCTAGTCCTGAAGGCAGTTTTTGGTACGTCCTCCTCCTTAATCCTAATCTGATGATATCCTGACCGCAAGTCAATTTTAGAAAAGATGGAGGCACTCTTCAATTGATCCAATAAATCATCTATCCTAGGGAGAGGGTACTTATTTTTGATAGTCACCTTATTCAGCTGTCTGTAATCTATGCATAGTCTCAAACTCCCGTCTTTCTTCTTAACAAACAATACAGGAGCTCCCCAAGGTGATACACTCGGTCTAATGAATTGTTTGTCTAATAGTTCCTCCAACTGCTTCTTTAGTTCTTGTAGTTCCTTCGAGGCCATTCGATATGGTGCAGTAGAGATAGGCCCTGTCCCAGGTAGGAGATCAATAGAGAACTCTATCTCTCTCTTGGGAGGTAAGCCTGGAATATCTGATGGAAACACTTCCGGAAACTCGTTGGCTATTGGAATTTCATCAAGCTTCGATTCGACTTCTAGGTTTGATAAATACAGGAGAATGTATCCAAGTACTCCATTCTTCAACTCCCTATTAACTTGATTGGCATTTAGCATCAATAACTGGACCTCCTCTTTCGGAGTAGAAGGTAGAAATTCAACGGTCTTGTTACAACAATTCAACAAGACTCGATTTCTAGACATCCAGTCTAACCCTAGAATGACCTCAATACCTCTTAAAGGTAAACAGACGAGGTCTACAGAAAAAGTTTTCTCCTGGATGGTGACTTGACAGTCTTTACATACAGAGGAAGTTAATACCCGTTCCGCTGTAGGGGTTACTACGGATAGCTCATAGGGAGTTTCAGAAATAGGAAACTCAAACTTCCTAATACATTCTTCCGATATAAATGAATGACTAGCACCAGAGTCAAATAACACCATAAGAGCAAATCCATAGATATAACATGTACCTTGAATCATTTCAGAAGATTGGGCTGCCTCTTGGCCGCTCAGCGTGAAAACCCTTCCTTTCACTTGAGGCCTTTGTTCTGGTTGCTTCCCCACATTCTGTGGGCAGTTTTTCGCAAAATTTCCCTTCTGTCCGCAATTGAAGCAGACATCTTCTCCCATGTAGCATGGCCGGTTACCATGCATGCGTCCGCACTTAGCGCACTTGACTGAGGTGAGGTCTTGTTGAAAAGGCCTAGGACCCGCAATCAATGGCCTCTTACCAGCTCCATATCCACTTCTTCTCACATTCTTTCTAGGGTTGGGAAATTTTTTCTTCCTCTTCCATAGGTTTCGCCTTTGCTTCTCGTCCTCCACTGCCCTTAAACTCTTTTCTAGGAGTCTGCATTTATTTATCAGAGGTACAAACTCCCTGATCTCCATAGCTATAACAGCATTCTTTAATTCCGGGTTTAGTCCTGCTTCAAACTCAACCGCCTTCCATGCTTCACCTGGGTTATATCGCAGATAAGAGGAGAACTTAGAAAGCTCCTCGAACCTTGCAATATACTGGTCCACAGTCATGCTGCCTTGCCTGAGTTGGAGAAATTCGATCTCTTTCTCTGCCCGTACAGTACTTGGAAAGTACTTTTCAAAAAAAATGTCCTTGAACACTTGCCAGGTGATCTGTCTTCCCTGATGAGCTAAAAGTTCTCTAGCTCCACGCCACCAGTATTCTGCTTCATCCTTTAACATATATGCAGCAAAAATAATTTGCTGCTCTTCAGTACAGTCCATCACTTCAAAGATTTTCTCTAATTCCCTAATCCACCTTTCGGCTACCGTTGGGTCATAGCCACCTTGGAAACAAGGTGGTCTAGTCCTCAAGAACTCGGATATGCCATTATCTTTTCCAGCCATTCGGTTGTTAGCACCATTCTCAACATTTGTGTTATTAGCATTCTGGAGATGTTGTAAAATTTGATTGGTGGTCATGACTTGGTCTCGAATTGGCCAGGTTGTGTAGGGTTTCCTCTGCATTGGTTGCTGGATTCCTCCTTGGTGGTGCCATTTCCTACTATGGCAAAAATAAAGTTATGCTGCTATTGAGGTGATCAAGCCCAATAGTTAGTTCAAAAATATTTAATAGCAGTCATAACACCACCTCGGCATATAGATAGGAAACACTAGTAATTTCTTACCTATATGTATCACTGATCCCCTACACAGCACAACCACAACATACTCAAGACACTATAAGATCGATTCAGATAACCATCCACCCACTGGCCATCTAGGATCGACCTTCTCTGATACCAATTATGTAACAGCTCCATTTATGTAACAAAATTTATTTATTTATTTAACATCATGAAGTTATTACCTCAACTTAACTCACAATAACATTTATTTAATTATACAATACTAAGTTTACACTCACATCATTAATACAAACATTTGTACAAGACATACATGTACATATAAGCCCTAATCTTCCACATAGACTATTTTCGGGGCCACTGGTTCGGGTGGTGGCACCTCCGCCGGAATCTCAGTCACTTCAACAACTGATATATCCGCAATAATAGGTATTTGCCCAAGATAGGGCACCTCGATCATACGTACGGCAATAATAAGTCTCATTGAAAACAACTGCATAGCTAATTTTCTGAACATGATATGGAATATAGTGAGAATTAAATCTCAGTATGTTCAACAATAATTCATTATCAATATAGTTCATCATGTCATGTTCAGCTGTATAAACTACAAAAAATATCTTTAGGTCACATGAATGCACTTTATCATGCACATGAAAATTATACAGTTATGACATGTATGACATGAATAGCTATTTTTCGAATTTCATATGATGGCTATCAACTTATTCTTACTTCAAGCTACCCTGGTCAGGGTGAGTATTCTCTACTTTTCGGTACGGGCTTATCTCGCTCCGTCCGACATGGGACACTTTCTCTTTCTTTTCTCATGAACATAATCATAACCGTTGGTAGGGCGTCCCCTACTGGTGCACCACACGGATTGCCATGTGACCGTGCTCATTTCTTTTCTTTTCATATTAATAGCCGAAAATATGATTCCAATAACAAGTATGTTCATTATATTCTCATGTCATAATGTATCAAAACATAATCATTCTCAAAATTCATTCTAATTTTCACTTTATAAAATATTTCCATGTCAAAATTCCACACTAATACCTCGGTAATTGGATAGTAATTGTAGTCTGTAAACAGCGCACTAGGAAAGTTCCCAGAAAAGAGAGGTGGGTCACTAATGGACACGCTTAAGTACCAAGTCTTTCCTTGCCAGAGCTTTCCTTAGACATGCACTTTTCACAAATCACAATTTTTTTTCCAGTAACTAGAATAATTCTTTTCTGATGTGGAAATACTGCAACCACGGAGCATACTAAGATTTTTCAAATAAAACCGGCACTTTCAAAACTTCTTGGAAATATATATGAGTACTAGGGTAAATTCTATGTTAAAAAGTACACACTTAAAATGGTAGTAAATTCATGCAATGGCAATAGCTAGGGCATACACTAGGCATTTATTATTTTCATTTATAAAATTCCTCTTTTTTCTTGAATATTATTTTCATCTTTTCATTTTCTTTATGTCTAGGCATTTAGTCATTTTATTTCTACTTATATCATTTCCAACACATGTTCTTACAAATTTTATAGAGCATTTTTCCTCAAATTGATTTCTACTATTACCTTAAAAATTCATCTAGGGTAAAAAAAAATATTGAAAATAGGTTTTACTAACTTTTAACACAGCCTTTGCTTACAAATCAGAGTATAACTCTCTCATTTTAACTCCGATTAAGATGATATTAATGTCTATGAAAAGCTAAGACAATTATCTAAAACTATTATGTTAATCATATCAACAAAATAATATGATATCGTGGTGTTATTACTCCTTTAAATTTAGTATTTTTTTTCTTCTCGTGTAGGTTCTGACCTTTACTGACTAATTAGACCATATCTCTCAAATTTGAACTCCAAATTGAGTTATTCCAGTTGGTAAAATTCTATGAGCCATATATCTACAATTTTTATGTTGGCGCTCTATTTTAATTCCCTACAGAATATTCTCAAAAATTCAAAACTAAAGCTTTAATAACATACTCTTCCGTGAATAAACATTTTCTGACCTCTACTTACTAATCGGATCATATATACCTCATATGAACTCCAAATTGAGTTATTCCAGTTGATAAAATTCCATGAGCCATATATCTATAATTGTTATGTTGGCGCGCTATTTTAATTCCTTACAGATACTTCCCAGAAATTAAAATACCGAAGCTATCCTAACATATTTTTCCCTGATGACCCATTTTCTGACCTTTGTCTACTAATTGGCTCATATCTCCCTTATATGGACTCCAAATTGTATGATTCCAGTGCCTAAATATCCATGACACACATTTCTTTAATTCTTATGTTAACCATTTATTTTATTTCCTTATAGATTGTTCCCAGAAATTAAAATACCGAAGCTATCCTAACATATTTTTCCATGATGACCCATTTTCTGACCTTTGTCTACTAATCGGCTCATATCTCCCTTATATGGGCTCCAAATTGAATGATTCCAGTGCCTAATTATCCATGACACATATATCTTTAATTCTTATGTTAACCATTTATTTTAATTCCTTATAGATTGTTCCCAGAAATTAACATACCGAAGCTTAAAATTCTGCCACCCATAGCCATAACCATGCAGAACTATCTACACCAACCTAAGTATTCAAACATACATCACATGCAAGATCAATATGTAACATGATATAGCAACATCATGACCAATCATAAAAGTTTTAAGATTAAAATCTCATATAAATATTATAAGTTTCAAAAGTTTCCTTCAAAAAGAAATATTGTTAAACTTACCTGGAGCACTTAGTCCCCTAGACTTCTCCTTCCTCTTTCTTACTTTCTTCCTCTCCTTTCCTCACTCTACCTTGCTTCTATTTTTCCTCTCCCTCACTTGGACGAAATTCTAATGTTGTAAGGGTGGGTTTTCTTATATAGACCATCAAATAATTCACCTTTCATGATCATGGGTCTACCTTATCACAATTAAGATACACTTTGTTGAATTTTTGGAAAACAAACAACTTATGTTCTTGTCTTCCTCTTCCTTAGTCAAGATATGCATAGGAAAAGGAGATTTGTATTATGATGATATGTTCTTAAGATAAGGGACAAGGTCCCTTTGATTTAGGGATTCATTTCCATTTTCTTTTGTCTTAAACAAGTATGATAGGTTTGCCTTTTTAGGTGGCAAATTTCTAGCCCTTGAATCTCCATTATTTGGTTGATATTATTTGTGTGGGCTATGAATGTTTTGTCCTAATACCATGTATTATCATACCACTTGCTAAAATTATGAGTGTAGGATATAGATGTTTTTGTCCTAAAGCCTTGTATTATCATGTCACTTGCCTAAATGATGAATGTAGAATCACACCACTTGCTAAATTTTTGTCTTAATGCCATGTAACCTAATCTTTATTCTTATTATTATATCATCATCCAATTTATTTTATTTTATTTTTCCTCTTGGATTTGGGCTTATTCCTACCCATTATGGGCTTGTCCTACCCATTTTCTTTGCTTTGGATAAAATTCTTCCTTTCTTGGTGGGCTTGGTCACATTTTCATCATTTTTGGGCTATTGGTGCAATTACTATATCCTAGTCCAAGTCTATGTTTTATTTCTTGTTTAGGTTATCCAATGGGCTTGTTAGAAACTTATGTGAAGTGGAAAAACTCTATATGAAGTGTCCATAGGTAAAAGCCCAATGTATGGGTAAAGATTTTAAACTTAGTAACTATAGTTCTTGAATTAGGAAAAATTACCCTAATTCAATGTTCTTGAAATTTTAAGACCTTTACTTGTTTTTAAAAATTTATCTTCCTTATCCAAGAATTTTGCATCTCTTTAGTATGTTATTTCTAATTTCTTTCCTATTAGATTTTCCTTCTTTATTTATTCTCTTAATGTTAGAAACATTTTCTATGCATATACATAAGGTGAAGAATTTCTAAGGACTATATTTCCTTAGATATCTAAAATATTGTCTAATAAATTTTATTTCCTTAATTAAATTTTTTATGTACCTTTATCAATAAAAGAAACGAAATTAAGGATGTTACAAGCTTCACATTGATTAGTGCATGTGAAAAGACTTCCCTTCCTGGTCAATTTAGTCAAATGGCAAGGCTATATGAGAAAATTTTTGTATAAACCTCCTGTAGTATCCTACCAAACCCAGGAAACTTCTGACTTCCGTAATCGTCTTTGGTCTCTCCCATTGAATCACTGCTTCCATCTTGCTAGGATCTACGACTACCCCTCTATTAAAGATGACATGTCCGAGAAACTTTAACTCTGATAGCCGAAATTCACACTTCTCCAATTTGGCATACAACTTTTTCTCTTTCAGCACTTGCAGCACGATTCAGAGATGTTGTTCATGTTCTTTCTCACTCTTAGAATATATCAAGATGTCATCGATGAACACTACCACAAATTGATCTAGGTAGGATCGAAAAATGTGATTCATGTAATCCATAAAAATTGTAGGTGCATTTGTCAACCCAAAAGGCATTACGAGAAACTCATTGTGCCCATACCTAGTCTTGAAGACAGTTTTTGGTACATCCTCCTCCTTGATCCTAATCTGATGGTATCTCGATCTCAAGTCAATTTTAGAAAAGATGGATGCTCCCTTCAGTTGATCTAATAAATCATCTATTCTAGGGAGAGGATAATTATTTTTGATAGTCACCTTATTCAGCTGTCTGTAATTTATGCATAGTTTCAAACTTTCGTCTTTCTTCTTAAAAAAAAATACAGGAGCTCCCCAAGGTGATACACTTGGTCTAATGAATTGTTTATCTAAGTGACCTGACAGTCTTTACATATCTACAGATAGTTCATTGGGGGTTTCAGAAATAGGATACTGAAGCTTCCCAATACATTCTTCCGATATAAATGAATGACTAGCACCAAAGTCAAACAACACCATAAGAGTAAATTTATAGATATAGCATGTACCTTGGATCATTTCAGGGGATTGAGTTGCCTCTTAGTTGTTTAGGGTAAAAACCCTTCCTTTTACTTGAGACTTCTGTTCTGGCTACTTCCCCAAATTTTGTGGGCAGTTCCTTGCAAAATGACCCTTCTGTCTGCAATTGAAGCAAACATTTGATCCTATGTAACATGGCCGGTTACCATGCATACGTCCGCACCTAGTACACTTGACTATGGAAAAGTTCTGTTTGAAGGGTCAAGGACTTGCAATCATTAGCCTCTTGTCAGTACCCTATCTTTTTCCTCTAACATTTCTACCAAATTTTTGTGGGCCGTTCTTCCGTTTCTAGAAATTATGTCTTTATTTCTCATCCTTCACTGCCTTCAAGCTCTTTTCTAGGAGCCTACATTTATTTATCAGAGGTACAAACTCCCTAGTCTCCATAGCTACAACAGCATTTCTTATCTCCGGGTTCAATCCTGCTTCTAATTTAACAGCCTTCCATGCTTCATCGGGGTTAAATCGTAGGTAAGAGGAGAACTTAGAAAACTCCTCAAACCTCGTGATGTATTGGTCTATGGTCATATTGCCCTGTTTGAGTTGGATAAATTCAATCTCCTTCTCTGCTCGCACAGTACTTAGGAAGTACTTTTCTAAAAAAGTGTCTTTGAACACCTGCCAGGTGTTCTGCCTTCCCTGGTGAGCTAAAAGTTCTTTAGCTCCACGCCACCAGTATTCTGCTTCATATTTCAGCATATATGTAGCAAAGATAACTTACTGCTCCTCAGTACAACCCATCACTTCAAAGATTTTCTCTAGTTCCCGTATCCACTTTTCAGCTACAATTGGGTCAAAGCTGCCTTGAAAACAAGGTGGTTCAGTCCTTAAGAACTCAGATATGCCGTTATTATTCCCTACCATATGGTTATTAACACCATTTTCACCATTTGGGTTATTAGCATTCTGAAGGTATTATAGAATTTGGTTAGTAGTCATGACTTGGTCTCGAATTACCGTAGCCAGGTTGTGTAGGGTTTCCTCTGCATTTGCTAGATTCTCCTTGGTGGTGCCATTTCCTATTGTGGCAAAAACAAAGTTATACTGCTATTGAGGTGATAAAGCCCAACAGTTAGTTCAAAATATTTAATAGCAGTCATAACACCACCTCAGCATATAGATAGGAAACACTAGTAATTTCTTACCTATATAAATTCACGGATCCCCTTCACAGCACAACCACAAACATACTCAAGACACTATAAGATTGATTCAAATAACCATCCACCCACTGGCCATCTAGGATCGACCTGCTCTGATACCAATTATGTAACAACTCCAAATTATGTAACAATTTTTTTTTAATTTATACAACATAGAGTTTACATACATGTCATTAATCAAAACGTACGTACAACATATCAAACACATAAATATCTACATCTTATTTATTTTGGTTGACCAATTCCGGAGATACAAGTGCGGGTGGTTACACCTTCATCTGAATCTGAGCCAACTTGACCATAAACATTTTATTTGATTCTGGGATCTGCCCAACATAAAGTAACTCGATCCAATGTGCACTAAAAGCCAGAGCCATAGAAAAATCTGCATAACTAATTTTTTGAACATGACATGGAAATATAATGAGAATTAAAACCCAGTAAGTTCAACAATAAATCATCATCAATATAGCTCATCACGTCATGTTCAACTGTATAAACTACAGCAAATATCTTTGGCCACATAAATACACTATATCTATGCACATGAAAATCGTACAGTAATGACATGTATAACAGGATTAACTATGTGATTTTTCATTGCAACATGAGATATCTAAAATAGTAAACTATGTGATTTTGCATTGCAACATGAGATATTCAGCCAATAATATCTAATCAGAGGAAATCATAAGCCTAAAGCTACTCCCCCATGCTTAAACTTGACATTGTCCTCAATGTCAATATCAATGAAAGTGCAGGCAAATAGGGAATTAAGTTACTTGCTTACTGGTCTTTTGAAGGAGGTGGAGGTGGGTTCTGACTCAGGTGCCTACTGTACCATGCTTGCATCAGCAACATGTAGGTCAGATTTAAGCAATGCAGCAATTTTGAATTAGAGCTCAAACCACGGTCAACAAGTCCAAATTTAAGGAGCATGAGATTTTCAATTCAATTCAAGGCAAATGGAAAATATAGGGTAAGATGATCTAGGTTAACAACCAAGCCATAAATTGCATCAAGAAAAGTAATCCAGAGGAATAATCTAGTCCAACCATAAGGGAAATTTAATCCAGATAAAAGAAATTGAGCACAAAGAAAAGGTTAAAATTATACCTGGAGGGAAGCTATAATGGTGATGCCAATAACAGATGGCTCTTTTCCTCCTCTTTTTTTACCTGGAGCACAGCCGTGCTTAAGAGTATGGCACACCTGTGTTTGGCGCTGGAATTCCAAAAACTCTGGATTTGGCCTATGTTAGCCAACACGGGTAAGGGGTGCTTAGGCTGGTCTTGGGGTACGGTCGTGTCTTGTGACACGGTCTACCCGTGCTGGGAGTTGGATTCCTCCAATTCTTCAAAAAAATTCCTGCATTTTTCAACCTTGCTCAATTTCCCTTGACTTTCATTCTTTAGTTCAACTTTGGGCATATGGGAATGGACCTATAAATCATATGGAAACACTTACTAAACTATAACCTAGAAATCAACTAAAATTAAAGATAAAAACTAAAAAAAAGGCAAGAAAACAAAACAAAAAAAAAGAAACTTAAAAATTAAAAGGTGGGTTGCCTCCCACAAAGCGCTTGTTTAAAGTCATTAGCTCGACTTCCTTTCCATGCTTTCCACTCAAGGAGGCTTTAAGAGAGTTTGAATAACTCTCCTTGCTATCCATTGTCTCTTAGTATGGTTCTTGAGTCTTTGTCCAATGGCCTTCAAAGATCTTTTTGGCTCATTCCTTTCTTTATTTTCTTCATTCAAGCTCTGAGGAGGTAGTTTGGGTTCAAGCTTTTTATTTTTCACTTCCTCCTCAATTTCTTGCTTTTCTTCCCCCTGTTTGACATAAACACAAGAACGTTTCACAGAGCATAACTCAAGTGGGTCAGAAGGAGAAAAATTTATGGTATTATCATTCACATTAGGTTCAGTTAAGTCAATCATGCAGAAAGATTCACCAGAGATGGAGGGTGTATAGCATCATTCAAATTAAATTTTACTTTTTCATCCCCTACATTTAAAGAAAGCTTTCCATCTCTCACATTTATATTGGCACCAGCCGTAGCTAGGAAAGGCCTTCCAAGGATGATAGGGATTTTGTTATCTTTCTCCATCTCTAAAATAACAAAATCAACCAGTATATAAAATTTTTCTACCTTTAGAGGAACATCCTCTAATATACCTACCGGATGCTTAATGGATCGATCGGCCAAATGAAGAGAAAGGGTGGTAGGCTTTAAGTCACCCAACTGAAGCTTTTGGCAAACCGAAAGAGGCATGAGACTTACACTTGCTCCAAGGTCACATAGGGCTCTATCTATTTTCATCTCACCAATAAAGTAAGGGATTGAGAAGCTTCCGGGATCCTTAAGCTTTTGAGGAAGCTTATTTTGAATTAATGCACTTGATCCTTCTGTTAGTGCCACCACAGCATGCTCTTCAATTTTCCTCTTGTTTGAGAGGATCTCTTTTAGGAACTTTGCATAGGATGGCATTTGGGAGATGGCTTCTAGGAATGGAGTGTTAATATTCAACTTTTTCAGCACATCCAGAAATCTCCCAAACTGCTTATCTAACTTGGCCTTAACCAGTCTTTGAGGAAAAGGGATTGGTGGCTTGTATGGTTCAAGAGCCACATATTTTGGCACTTCTTCCTTCTTTTCCTCTTCTTCTGGTTCATCTTCTCTTCTCTTCTTAGATGCAGCCTGAGGATCATTTTTCTTTACCTTCCCACTTCTCTCAAATTTAGCCAATTGCTTACAACTTCTCAAAGTAATGGCATTGCAATGCTCTCTGGGGTTCTCAGTCTGGCCTGGAAGTTTCCCAAAGTTCTTGTTAGATAGACTTGCCTGCTGTGCTATCTGAGTTTCCAATATCTTGTTATGAGTAGCAAGTGAGTATACCTTGGAGGTTAAATCTTTTATAGCCTCATTCATGGAATAGTTCTGGGCTCTAAATTCATCATTATGCTTACTCTGTGTAATGATGAAATTCTCTATTAGAGCCTCCATATTTGACTTTGGTTGAGGAGCTGGGTTGAATTGCCTCTGATTCTGAAACCTAGGGGGTTGTCTAAAATTATTCTGAGGCTACTGATTTTCATTCGGCTTGCAAGAGAGATTTGGGTGATTCTTCCAGCCTGGGTTATATATGTTGCTGTACGGATTGTTTCTTTGATTGTTGTTCACAAAACTTACCTGCTCACAATCCTGAGGTGCAGAGTTATCAAGCTAGCATTCATTGGCCACATGACCTATGCAAGCACAGATCTTATAAGTAGAAGATGATGAAGAGGAACCAACATTGTTGATGCTTAACTTATCCAACTTCTGAAACAATGCATCAACCTTAGAAGTTAGATGATTAAATGCATCTACTTCATACATACATGTTGATTTTCTTGGCTGTCTCTCTCTAGACCAGGAGTAATGATTTTGAGTCATATCTTCTATCAGCTCATATGCCTCATCAACTATTTTATTCATCAAAGATCCTCCAGCTGCAGCATCCACAGACATACGAGTGTTGTAAATCAGTCCATTATAGAACGTATGGACTATCAGCCACTTCTCCAACCCATGGTGTGGGCATATTTTCAAGAGCTCTTTAAATCTCTCCCGAGCTTCATATAGTGACTCCCCATCTTTCTGAGCAAAGGTAGTAATCTGATTTCTAAGATGGGCAGTCTTGCTTAGTGGGAAGTATTTGGCCAAGAAAGCTTGAGAAAGCTGCTGCCATGTAGTGATGGACCCTGATGGAAGGGAATGCAACCATGCACGGGCCTTGTCCCTCAAAGAAAATGGGAACAGTCTCAGTCCGATGGCATCTGATGATACTCCATTCATCTTCAATGTGTCACAGTATTCCAAAAAGACTGATAAATGGGGATTAGGGTCTTCAGTAGGTGACCCTCCAAACTGACTCTACTGAACCATCTGCAAAAGAGAAGGCTTCAGCTCAAAGTTGTTGGCCTCAACAACAGGTCTTACAATGCTGGAATTCAGGCCATGAGTATCCAGGGCAGTAAAATCCTTAAGATATCGGTTATCTCTCTTTGCCATGGTAGGTGTAGAATTCTCTTATTGATGTATTCTTCTTCTTCTCCGCAGGGTGCGCTCAATCTCTGGGTCAAATTCAGCAAAGAGTTCATGGCCTCTTCGTATAAAATAGCTACACACCTATGAAGGAAGAAAAAGGAACAAAAATCAGCAAAAGAAAATTATGCAGAAAAATAAAAAGAAAGTGATCTAGCCTACCTATTTCGCAAAATATCAAATATTGACTATTGTTCCTCGGCAACGGTGCCAAAAGCTTGTGTTTGTTTTATAATTAACCGCAAGAGCACGGCGTAGTTGTAGCTAGTCCGGCGAGTACGAATCGTATCCCACAGAGAACAATGTCAATTACTAGAATTATAGAAAACAAGCTATCTAAATCGATGTAATTCGATTAGAGTGTCATAATTAAATAAATAAACATAATCAATTAAACAAAGCCTAGGGTTAAGGTTCACCACACTTATGATATTCAACACTCAATATGTACCTCTAATTGCAATTATCTAAGTTATTGGGGATGGTTTAGCCTTAATTAACTAGCAACCTCTTTCAAGCGTTACTAATCGTACCTAGGTTAATCCAATTACCTACTTTCGTGGTTCTTAGGCCTCGTTTAGTTGGTAGCAACGGAGGGAATAGGAATGAGAATTGAGAATGGAATGGAAAGGAATTGATTCAAATGGAATGGAATGGAATGTTGTGATTAAAATTGTGTTTGGTAAGGCAATGAAATGGAATGGAATAAAAACTGTTAAAAAGACAAAAATACCCTTAAAAAATAAAATTATTATAGTAATATTATTTTAACTTAAAAATTATTTTAAATATTATAAATAAAAAATAAAATAAATGATTATTAATATAAAAATTTAAATTAAATTTTGTTAAACAATATTAGAAATTTTAATTTAAATATATATATTTTTTATTATAAAAAAATTTATAAATAAATAAAATAATGAAGAGTATTTTAGTCTTTTTATTTTTCTTTCCTTCGCACTGTTCACTTTCCACTTGGTTTCAAAGGTAATCTACATTACCTCCTACAAGGTAATCAGCATTCCGTGGAACCCACCTTTTCCTTCATTTTCAGCAACCAAACCAAGGAATGGAATGCCCATTCTATTCCCATGCCCTTATTTCCACCAACCAAATGGGACCTTAGTTCAACCTAGGTCCATTAAGTTCTATGCCAACCATGGAATACAATTAATTGATTTTTCCTTGCCTATTAATTGATTCAATCCTAGAGAATCTTAAACTACTTTCGTGATTAAGATATTCCTAATTAACTATTAGGTTCTGGTATTAATCTTCACCTTTTAGTCCATCAATTAATATCCTAAGACGTGATAAAATGTTGGCCAGACATTCATCAACTCATATAGACAATGCATAATAGTTAATCCTAATTAACCATGGATAACACAATTAGGGTTCCATTGATTCAATTAGCACAATGTATCATCACATCATAAGTGGGTTTACCGAAACCCTAGATTAAATCTACTCAAGCATGATAGAAAGATAAATCAAAGGCATAATCATTCAGTAAATCATCAATATCCAATACAATGTAAAAGGAAGAAGTAGAAATAGAAGTAGAAGCAAAGATGGAAAGATAAAACCTAGATTGCTGAATGCAAAGATGAAATACAATGCTGAATCAATCTCAAATCTAAGCTAAGAACATGAAAGTAAGCACTAATCCTACTTTAAAACTAATATAATGGTGTTTCATAAGCCTAAAATTAAGTAAAAGAAGGTCTCTCTGCGTCTCCCTATCTTTGGCTACATTTTCCACTCAATATATCTTACTTTGGCGGCTTAAAACCCTAAAAAAGATGATGTGTATGGACCCGAAGCACGACCATGCTTCATGACACGGCCTGGCCATGCTTCGAGATAGTTTCTGGAGGTTCTCTGCATCTTCTACTCAGAGCACGACCTGGCCATGTTGGGGGCTGCCAAACTGTTTTCTTGCTAATTTTTGGTGTGTTGCCTCCTTGCTTCCTCCTTAGCATATCCTAAGTCCTTTTGGCTCTTCCCATGATTGTTTTCTCTTACTTCTTTGCCTCTTTTGCTCTCCTACAAACACAAAACAAACCACAGCAGTATCCAGAACAAAGTATAACCAAAAGTAGAGAAATAATCACAAGTTACTATCAATTAAGGGATAAAATATAGCCATTAAGTACTCAAAATTCCCCTTTATCAAATTAAAATAATTGGTTAACATAAAAATTATAGATATATGTGTCACGAAATTTTAGCCACTGGAATCACTCACTTTAAAATTCTTATGAGGGAGATATGGACAGATTAGTAAGTAGAGGTCAGAACCTACCTGAGAAGAAATAATCTGTAAATTGAGGAAGTAATATCACCAATATTCCTTAATATGTAGCTAAACTATTCAACATAATAGTTTTAGATAATACTTTTATCTTTAAATTGACACCAAGATTAGCTAAATTGGAGTTAAAATGAGGGAGTTATACTCTGATTAGTGAGAGAAGGTCAGATAGTATAAAAACTTGCATCAGGGAATAACTCAACATAAAGTATGGCCATGTTTCAAGGCACAGCTAGGCTGTGTTATGTGCTAAAAATGGAATTTTGAAGCTTAAAGCATGGCTATTTTATAGTTAATAGCCAAGCCGTGTTATAGGATACGTTTAGGCTGGTTTGGAAGTTGGTAAAACTTATTTTCAACATTTTGTCTACTCTAAATGAACCTAATTAATTATTGGATATTAGTAGAAACCAAATTGATGAAGAATGTTGTATTAAATTTGTGAGAACATGTGTTGGAAATGATATAAGTAGGAGAAAAGTGAGTAGAGGCTATGCATAAAGAAAATATTTAAAAAAGAAGAAAATTTTATAAATGACTAGTATATGCCATAACCATTGCCATTGCATGAACTCCTTACCATCTTAAGTGTGTAATTTTCACATGAAATATTTTGATGAAACATTATGGCATGGGAGTATAATGAACATACTTGTTATTGAAATCATATTTTTGGCTATTAATGTGAAAAGAAAAAAAATAAGCACGGTCACATGGCAATCCGTGTGGTGCACCAGTAGGGGACGCCCTTCCCATGGTTATGATTATGATAATGAGAAAAGAAAAAGAAAGTGTGCCATGTTGGACGGAGTGAGAAAAGCCTGTACCGGTGAGTAAAAAAATACTCCCCCTGATCGGGATAGCTTGATATTAGAATAAATTGATAGTCATCATATGATATTCTGAAAATAGTTATTCATGTCATGCATGTCATTACTGTATGATTTTCATGTGCATAGATAAAGTGCATTCATGTGACCTAAGGTAATTGCTGTAGCTTATACAGATGAACATGACATGATGATCTATATTGATGATAATTGTGATTTATTATTGAACCTACTAGGATGTAATTCTCACCATATTTCCATATCATGTTCAAAAAATTAGTTTTGCAGATTTTCTTTAACTTTGGCTCTTAGTGTACGTTGGATTGAGTTACTCTATATTGGACAGATCCCAAAAATTTATAAAGTGTTCGTGGTCGAGTTGGCTAAGATTCTGGTGAAGGTGCAACCTCCCGCACCCGTATTCTTGGAACTAGTTAACAAGGATGAATAAGATGTAGACATATATGTGTGTGATTTGTGTACAGATGTTGTTAATTAATGATGTGTAAACCTTAATTATGCTTGGTTAAATTAATTGAATGTTATTATGAGTTAAATAAAGGTAATGACTTCGTGGGATTTTAATATATGTATTTATGTATAAAAAAATGGAGTTGTTACATAAGTGCTATCAGAGTAGGTCGATCCTAGATGGTTAATGGATAGATGGTTATCTAAATCGATCTTATAGTGTCTTGAGTATGTTGTGGTTGTATTGTGTAGGGGATCAGTGATTTCATATAGGTAAAATATTACTAGTGTTTTCTATCTATATGCCGAGGTGGTGTTATGACTGCTGATAAATATTTTTGAAACTAACTATTGGGTTTGATCACCTCAATAGTAGCATAACTTTGTTTTTTCCACAGTAGGAAATGGCACCACCAAGGAGGAATCTGGCAAATAATGCAGAGAAAACCCTACACAATCTAGCCACGGTAATTCGAGACCAAGTCATGATTACCAACCAAATTCTACAATACCTTCAAAATGCTAATAACTCGAATAGTGAGAATGGAGCTAATAATCGGATGCCAGGAAATGATAATGGCATCTCTGAGTTCCTAAGGACTAGACCACCTTGTTTTCAAGGCAGCTTTGACCCGACTGTAGCTGAAAGGTGGATAAGGGAACTGGAAATTTTTTTTGAAGTGATGGGTTGTACTAAGGAGCAATAGGTTATCTTCGCTGCATATATGCTGAAAGATGAAGCATAATACTAGTGGCGTGGAACTAAAGAACTTTTATTTCACCAGGAAAGGCACATCACCTGGCAAGTGTTCAAAGATACCTTTTTGGAAAAGTACTTCCCAAGTACTGTGCGAGCAAAGAAGGAGATTGAATTTCTCCAACTTAGGCAGGGCAACATGATGGTAGACCAATACATCATGAAGTTTGAGGAGTTGTCTAAGTTCTCCTCTTATCTGCAATTTAACCCTGATAAAGCATGGAAGGCTGTTAAGTTTGAAGTGGGATTGAATCCAGAGATAAGGAATGCTGTTGTAGTTATGGAGATCAGGGAGTTTGTACTTCTGATAAATAAATGCAGACTCTTCGAGAAGAGCTTGAGGGCAGTGGCACATGAGAAACAAAGATGAAATTTCTGGAAAGGAAGAATGGTCCACAAAACTCCGGCAAAAATGTTAGGGGATAAGGACAGGGTACTTGTAAGAGGCCAATGACTACAAGTCTCTGACCCTTCCAATAGAACTTTTCTATAGTCAAGTGTATTAAGTACGAACATATTCATGGTAACCGGCTATGCTACACAGGATCAGATGTTTGCTTCAATTGCAGACAGAAGGGTCATTTGGCAAAGAATTGCCCACAAAATTTTGGGAAGTAGCAGGAATAGAAGCCTCAGGTGAAAGGAGGGGTTTTCACCCTGAGCAACCAATAGGAAACTCAATCCCCCGAAATGATCCAAGGTACATGCTATATCTATGGATTTGCTCTTATGGTGTTGTTTGATTCTAGTGCTAGTCATTCATTTATCTTAGAAGAATGTATTAGGGAGCTTCAGTATCCTATTTTTGAAACCCGCTATGAGCTATTTGTAGTAACTCCCACGGGGAAAGGGTCTTAACTTTCTCTGTATGTAAAGACTGTTAAGTCATTATTCAAGATAAAATTTCCATCAGATATTCTAGGCTTACCTCCCAAGAGAGAGATAGAGTTTTCTATTGATCTCTTACCTGGGACAGGGCTTATCTCTATTGCACCTTATAGAATGGCCTCAAAGGAACAACAAGAACTTAATAAACAATTGGAGGAATTGTTAGATAAGCAATTCATTAGACCAAGTGTGTCACCTTGGGGAGCTATTGTATTGTTTGTTAAGAAGTAAGACAGAAGCTTGAGACTATATATAGATTACAGACAGCTAAATAAGGTGACTATCAAAAATAAGTATCATCTCCCTAGAATAGATGATTTATTAGATTAACTGAAGGGAGCCTCCATCTTTTCTAAAATTGACTTGAGATCGGGATACCATCAGGTTAGGATCAAGGAGGAGGATGTACCAAAAACAGCATTCAGAACTAGGTATGGGCACTATGAGTCTCTCGTAATGCCTTTTGGGTTGAAAAATGCACATGCAATTTTCATGGATTACATTAATCGCATTTTTCGACCCTACCTAAATCAATTTGTGGTAGTGTTCATTGATGACATCTTGATATACTCTAAGAGTGAGAAAGAACATGAACAACATCTTCAAATCGTGCTATAAGTGCTGAAAGTAAAAAAGTTGTATGCCAAATTAGAGAAGTGTGAATTTTGGTTGACAGAGGTGAAGTTTCTCGTACATGTCATTTCTAATAGAGGGGTAGCTGTAGACCCTAGCAAGACAGAAGCTGTGATTCAGTGGGAAAGACCAAAGATGGTTACTGAAGTCATAAGCTTCTTAAGTTTGGCAGGATACTATAGGAGGTTTATACAAAACTTCTCTCGTATAGCCTTACCATTGACTAAATTGAGCAGGAAGGGAAGTCTTTTCAAATGGACTGATTAATGTGAAGTTAGTTTTTAAGAGCTTAAGAAAAGATTGACCACTCCTCCTGTTTTAATTATTCCAGACCCCACCAGACATTTTGAAGTGTATGGTGATGCTTCAAAGAAAGGGCTAGAGTGTGTGCTAATGCAAGAAAAGAGAGTAGTTGCTTATGCCTCTAGGCAACTAAGACCTCATGAAGGAAATTATCCAACCCATGATCTTGAATTGGTAGCGGTGGTGTTTGCCTTAAAGATTTGACAACACTATTTGTATGGTGCAACATTTAAAGTATACTGTGATCATAAGAGTCTTAAGTACCCTTTTGATCAGAAGGAGTTAAATATGAGACAACGAAGATGGGTAGAATTTCTCAATGACTACAAGTTTGAGATAAAGTATCATCCAAGAAAAGCGAATGTTGTAGCCGATGCCTTGAGTCGAAAATCTCTACACATGAGTCTGATGATTGTGTATGATATGCAAATACTAGAGGAGTTTCAAAATTTGATGTTGGCCACTACTCTTACTCCAAAGATGCTAATCATTAATGGTTTAAGTATAATTTGTGACCTTAGAGCTTAGATCAAAGAAGCTCAAGTTCACGACCAATATTTACAAGATCATAAAGATCAAGGCAATTTTTCTGTCATGGAAGATGGAGCAATCATGTATCAGGGAAGGATTTGTGTCCCTCAAGGATGAGAGTTGAGGACTAAGATCTTGCAGGAGGCGCATCAAAGTAAATACATGGTCCATCCTAGATGCACTAAAATGTACCAGGATTTAAAGGGGATGTAATGGTGGCCAGGGATAAAAAAGGACATTGCTGAGTTTGTGGCGAAATGTCTCATTTGTTAGAAGGTGAAAGTACAGCATCAAAAGCCGGCGATATTTTTACAACCTCTTGAGATCCCTAAGTGAAAATGGGACAGTATTTCGATGGACTTTGTGGTGGGCTTATGCAAGACTTCACTTGGACATGACTCTATTTGGGTAGTAGTTGATAGATTAACAAAATCTGCTCACTTTTTACCCATAAAAATTAACTATTCATTTGATAAATTAGCCCAATTGTACCTCTAGGAAATAGTTAAACTACATGGAAATCCCTTAAATATTGTTTCTGATAGAGATCTGAGGTTCACGTTGAGGTTTTGGAAGGTGTTGCAAAACAATTTTGGTACTCAGTTACAGTTCAATACTGCCTACCATCCTCAGACTGACAATCAGACAAAATGGACCATTCAAACCCTAGAAGATATGTTGAGGGCCTGTGTGATTGAGCAAGGTAAAGGATGGGTTAAGTACCTACCTTTAGTGGAGTTTGCTTATAATAATAGCTATCACTCTACTATTAAGATGGCCCCCTATGAAGCTTTATATTGTAGGAAGTGTCGATCTCCACTATGTTGGTTTGAGGTAGGAGAAAAGAACTTTTTAGATCCTGATCTAGTTCAACAAATCACAGAACAAATCAGGATGATACGAGACAAAATATTTACAACTTAGAGTCGACAAAAGAGTTACTATGATAAGAGACATAGACCTCTGAAGTTTGAGAAAGGAGACCATGTATTTCTGAAACTTTCCCCGACTACTGGAGTTGGTGGGTTTATTAAAACTAGAAAGCTAAGTCTGCGATTTTTGGGACCCTACCAAATTCTAAAGAAAGTGGGGACGTCAGCATATCAAGTTGCCTTCCCACCTAATTTGTCCAACCTGCATAATGTTTTCCATGTATCACAGCTCCAGAAGTATCTTCCAAATTCCTCACATATAATAGAGGATGAACCAATCCAAATAAAGGAGAACATGAAATACCAGCTAGTACCCGCATCCATATTGGACACCAGCATGAAGCAACTGTGAAATAAAACCATTCCCCTGGTTAAGGTGTTATGGGAAGGTTTGACTCCAGAAGAAGCAACTTGGGAGTTGGAATAAGTCATGAGGAAGAAATATCCGCAATTGTTCTTATTAGGTAATTTCTGAAATTTTGAGGATAAAATTTCTTTTAGGAGGAGAGAAATGTAACATCCTTAATTTCGTTTCTTTTATTAATAAAGGTACATAAAATATTCCCTAATTTTGTTTCTTTAAAGATACATAAATATTTAATTAAGGAAATATAATTATTAGAAATTCTTCACCTTATGTGTATGCATGAAAATTTTTTCTAACATTAAGGGAACAAGTAAAGAGAGAAAACCTAATAGGAAAAATTACAAATAACATACTAAAGATAGGAAAAATTCTTTGGTAAGAAAGATAAATTTTTGTGAAGTAATTAAATGTCTTAAAATTTTAAAAAGATTGGATTAGGGTAATTTTTCCAAAATTCAAGAGTTAGAAATTTCTAAGTTTAACATCTTCACTTATAAACCTATGGACACTTCATATAGAGTTTTTTCACTTCACATAAGTTTTTAGCAAGCCCATTGAATAACCTAAGCAAGAAATAAAACATAGACTTAAACTAAGATATAGAAGTTGGATCAGTAGCTCAAAAATTATGAAAATGTGACCAAGCTCTCGAAGAAAGGTAGAATTTTATCCAAAGGAAAGGAAATGGGTAGGAATTAGCCCAAATCCAAGAGAAAAAATAAAATAAAATAAATCATGTGATGAAATAATAGTATAATAATAATAAAGATTAGGTTACTTGGCATTAAGACAAAATTTTAACAAGTGGTATGATAATACATGGCATTAGGATAAAACATCTATATCCTACACTCATAAGTTTAGCAAGTGGGTAATAATACATAGCATTATGACAAAACATCCTTATCCTACACAAATAATTTCAGCTAAGCAAGGAAGATTCAAGGGTTGGAAATTTTCCACCTAAAAAGGCAAACCTATCATACTTGATTAAGACAAAAACAAAAAGAAATGAATCTCTAAATCAAAGGGATCTTGTCCCTTATCTTAAAAACATATTATCATAAATTTCAAAATATAAATCTCTTTTTTCTATGCATATCTTGACTAAGGAAGAGGAAGACAAGAACATGAGTTGTTTGTTTTCCAAAAATCAACCAAGTGCATCTTAATTGTGAAAGTTGAATTATTTGATAGTCTATTTAAGCAAAACCTGTAACATCCCGTAAGAAAATAAAATTTTTTAGACAATTTTTAGATATCTAAGGAAATATAATCCTTATAAATTCTTTACTTTACATATATGCATAGAAATATTCTAACATTAATGGAATAGGTAAAGAGAGAAAACATAAAAGAAAATATTAAAAATAAATATACTAAAGAAAGGTGAAATTCTTGGGTAAGAAAGATAACTTTTTGTGAAGTCAGTAAAGGTATTAAAATTTCAAGAAGATTGGATTAGGGTAATTTTTCCTAATTTAAGAGTTAAAGTTACTAAGTTTAATATCTCCACCCATAAATTGGGCTTTTACCTATGGACACTTCATATAGAGTTTTTCTACTTCACATGAATTTTTAGCAAGCCAATAGGATAGTCCAAGGAAGAAATAAAACATAGACTTGAACTAGGATATAGAAATTGGACCGGTAGCCCAAAAATCATGAAAATGTGACAAGCCCATTATGAAAGGTAGAATTTTAACCAAAGTAAAGAAAATGGGCAAGAATGAGCCCAAACCCAAGAGGAAAATAAAAATAAAGTGATGGAATAATGGTGTAATCAAGATTAGGTGACATGGCATTAAGACAAAATTTTAGCAAGTGGTGTGATATCCTACATTCATAATTTTAGCAAGTGGTATGATAATACATGGCATTAGGACAAAACATCTATATCCTACACTCATAATTTTAGCAAGTGGGTAATAATACATAGAATTATGACAAAACATCTTTATCCTACAAAAATAATTTTAGCTAAGCAAGGAAGATTCAAGGGTTGGAAATTTGCCACCTAAAAAGGCAAACCTATCATACTTGATTAAGACAAAAGAAAAGGAAATGTATCCCTAAATCAAAGGGACCTTATCCCTTATCTTAAGAACATAGCATCATAATTTTGAAAATACAAATCTCCTTTTCCTATGCATATCTTGACTAAGGAAGAGGAAGGCAAGAACAAAAGTTGTTTGTTTTCAAAAAATTCAACCAAGTGCATCCTAATTGTGATAAGGTAGACTCATGATTATGAAAGGTAAATTATTTGATAGTCTATATAAGCAAAACCCACCCTTATAACATTGGAATTTCGTCCAATTGAGGGAGAGGAAAATAGAAGCAAGGTAGAGTGAGGAAAGGAGAGGAAGAAAAGAAGAAAGGGAAATGAGAAATCTAGATGACTAAGTGCTCAAGGTAAGTTTAACAATATTTCTTTTTGAAGAAAACTTTTGAAACTTATAATATTTATATGAGATTTTAATCTTAGAACTTTGATGATTGGTCATGGATGTTGCTATATCACGTTACATATTATGTATGTTTGAATACTTAGGCTGGTGTAGATAGTTTTGCATAGGTATGGCTATGGATGGAAAAATTTTTAACTTTTGTTTTTAAATTTTTGGGAAGAATCAGTAAGGAATTAAAATAAATGGTTAACATATGAATTATAGATATATGTGTCACGGATTTTTAGCCACTGGAATAACTCTATTTGGATTCCGTATGACGTAGATATGGTCCGATTAGTATGTAGTGGTTAGAAATTGGTTAATCAGGGAAGAATATTTTAGGATAGCTTCTGTGTTTTAATTTTTGGTAACTTTCTGTAGGGAATTAAAATAAATGGTTAACATAAGAATTATAGATATATGTGTCACGAATTTGTGGCCACTAGAATAACTCCATTTGGAGTCCATATGAGGTAGCTATTGTCTGATTAGTAAGCAGTGGTCAAAAAATGGTTAAGCAGGGAAGAATATGTTAGGATAGCTTTTGTGTTTTAATTTTTGGGAACCTTCTGTAGGGAATTAAAATACATAGTTTACATATGAATTATAGATATATATGTCACAGATTTGTAGCCACTGGAATTACTTAATTTGGAATTTTTATGAGGGAGCTATGGACCGATTAGTCGGCAGAGGTCAGAACTTATCCGAGAAGAAATAACCTGTACATTGAGGGATTAATATCACCTAGATTTATTAATATTTCGCTAAACTGTTCAACATAATACTTTTAGATAATTTTATTTCCTTGAAATTGACACCAAGATCACCGACATTAGAGTTAAATTGAGGGAGTTATGCTCTGATTAGTAAGAGAAGGTTAGATGGGATGAAAACCTGCATTAAGAAAATAAAGAAATAAAATTAATATTTAAAAAAGAAGAAGAATCTTATAAATGAAAATAATAAATGACTAGTACATGCCATAGCCATTGCCATTGTATGAACTTCTTACCATCTTAAGTGTGAAATTTTGACATGAAAATATTTTATAAAGTGATATTTGAAATGGTTATGTTCATGACATAATTACCAATGATTTTTGGTAATAGTTATATTTTGATGAACATACTTGTTATTGAAAGCATATTTTTCGCTATCATTGTGAAAAGAAAAGAAATGAGCACGGTCACATGGAAATCCGTGTGGTGCACCAGTAGGGGATGCCCTACCAACGGTTATGAATTTGTTAATGAGAAAAGAAAGAGAAAGTGTGCCATGTTGGACGGAGCGAGAAAAGCCATACCAGAGAGTAGAAAATACTCACCCTAACCGGGGTAACTTGATATGAGAATAAATTGATAGTCGTCATATGATATTTTGAAAATAATTAATCCTATCATACATATCATTAATGTACGATTCTCATGTGCATAGATATAGTGCATTCATGTGACCAAAGATTTTTACTGTAGTTTATACAGCTGAACATGACATGATGAGCTATATTAATGATGATTTATTGTTGAACTTACTGGGATTTAATTCTCACTATATTTCCATGTCATGTTCAAAAAATTAGTTATGCAGATTTTTCTATGGCTCTGACTTTTAGTGTACGTTGGGTCGAGTTACTTTATGTTGAGTAGATCCCAGAATCAAATAATATGTTTGTGGTCGAGTTGGTTCAGATCCCGGTGAAGGTGCAACCACCCGCATCTATATCTCCGGAATTGGTCAACCAGAATAAATAAGATGTAGTTATTTATGTGTTTCATTTTTGTTGTACATACATTTTGATTAATGATGTGTATGTAAACTCTATATTGTATAATAAATAATTAAAAAAAGAGGTTGTTACAAAACCCACCTTTATAACATTATAATTTTGACCAAGTGAGGGAGAGGAAAAATATAAGCAAGGTAGAGTGAGGAAAGGAGAGGAAGAAAGGAAGAGAGGAAGAAAGAGGAAGGAGAAGTCTAGAAGACTAAGTGCTCAAGATAGGTTTAACAGTATTTCTTTTTGAAAAGTTTTGAAATTTGTAACATTTATATGGGATTTTGATCTTGGAACTTTGGAACTTTGATGATTGGTCATGGATGTTGCTATATCATGTTACATATTAATCTTAGATGTGATGTATGTTTGAATACTTAGGCTGGTGTAGATAGTTCTGTATAGGTATGGCTATGGGTGGCAAAATTGTATGCTTTTGTTTTTAAATTTCTGGGAAGCATCGTTAAGTAATTAAAACAAATGGTTAACATAAAACATGTAGATCTATGTCTCACGAATTTTGAGCCACTAGAATCACTCAATTTGGAGTCTATATGAGGTAGATATGGTCTGATTAGTAAGCAGTGGTCAAAAAATGGTTAACCAGGGAAGAAGTTGTTAGGTATGTTTCTGTGTTTGAATTTTTGGGATAAATCTGTAGGGAATTAAAAGAAATTCTTAACATGTAAATTGTAGATCTATGTGTTACAGATTTTTAGCTGTTGGAATCACTCAATTTGGTGTCTATATGAGTTAGATATGGTTCGATTAGTTAGTAGTGGTCAGAAAATGGTTAATCAGGCAAGAATATGTTAGGAAAGCTACTGGAATCACTCAATTTGAAATTCTTATGAGGGAGATATAGATAGATTAGTAAGTAGAGGTCAAAACCTACCCGAGATGAAATAATCTATAAATTAAGGAAGTAATATCACCAATATTCCTTAATATTTAACTAAACTGTTCAACATAATAGTTTTAGATAATTTTTTTATCTTTAAATTGACACTAAGATCACCTAAATCAGACTTAAAATGAGAGAGTTATACTCCAATTAGTGAGAGAATGTTAGACAAGATGAAAACCTACATCAGGGAATAACTCAACATAAAGCATGGCCATGTTTTCAAGGCATGGTCAGGCCATGTTCTGTGCTGAAAATGACATTTTGAAGCCTAAAGCATGGCTATTTTATTGTAAATGGCCAAGCCGTGTTATAAGATACGTTTAGGCCGGTTTGAAAGTTGGTAAAACTTATTTTCAACATTTTGTCTACTCTAAATGAACCTAATTAATTATTGGATATTAGTAGAAACCAAATTGATGAAGAATGCTGTATTAAATTTGTGAGAATGTGTGTTGGAAATTATATAAGTAGGAGAAAAGTGACTAGAGGCCATGCATAAAGAAAATATTTAAAAAAGAAGAAGAATCTTATAAATGACTATTATATGCCATAGCCATTGCCATTGCATGAACTCCTTACCATCTTAAGTGTGTAATTTTGACATAGAAATATTTTGATGAAACATTATGGCATGTGAGTATAATGAGCATACTTGTTATTGAAATCATATTTTTGGCTATTAATGTGAAAAGAAAAGAAATAAGCACGGTCACATGGCAATCCGTGTGGTGCATTAGTAGTGGACGTCCTACCAATGGTTATGATTATGATAATGAGAAAAGAAAGAGAAAGTGTGCCATGTCAGACGGAGTGAGAAAAACCCATACCAGAGAGTAAAAAAAATACTCACCTTGACCGGGGTAGCTTGATATGAAAATAAGTTGATAGCCATTATATGATATTTTGAAAATAGTTATTCATGCCATACATATCATAACTGTACGATTTTCATGTGCATAGATAAAGTATATTCATGTGACCTAAAGATATTTGCTATAGTTTATACAGATGAACATGACATGATAAGCTATTGATGATACTTATGATTTATTGTTGAACCTTCTAGGATTTAATTCTCACTATATTTCCATATCATGTTTAGAAAACTAAGTTATGCAGATATTCTCTATGACCGGCGTTTAGCGTGAAGGTACAACCACCCGCAACCATATCTCTGAAATTGGTCAATATGGACAAATAAAATGTAGAATTATATGTGTTTGATTTTTGTACAGATGTTTTGTAACACCCCTAAAAAAAGTACTGTAGCATTTCGGGTATTATAGCTCTACGCATATAGGCATGCGTAGTCTTCCAGAACCCTAGAACACCAGCAGCCCCATGACTACCATTTTCTCCTCCCACCTTTAAATCCTTATATCTAGAGCTATAAACCTCCAATTGACAAACCATTTGGACCGTTGGACTTGTTGCGAAGAGAGCTTCAAAAATCATCTATTGGCTTTGCCAAAGTATCGCCAGAATCACATCGAAGGGTTGTGAATAGTACCTTTGTGGTGAGTTTTTCATGGGAATAATTAGTAGCTCTAATTCAAAATTTTTTGTTATAGATAGTCTTAGATATGGATAGAATAATGAATTTGAGAGTTTATAACCATAGGATAATTTTTTCGGCCACTGTGAACAGTGTTTTCGATCGGCATGAATAGTGATTCATGATGTTTAGGTAGAAGTTGATTTTCCAAAATTGTTTTTCTAGGTCTTGAGATAGCAGAAGACAACTTTCAACATCAATTTAGCCATTGAGCTTTGGAAGTGATCAAAAGAGTTCAACTATCTTGAATCCCTAGTGTTGTGAGTAGATAATACTTACTATAACATAAGTTTTAGCTATTCATTTGATATATCCACATGAGACATTACTACTAATGTGAAACTTATTTTTTTTATTATGATCATGTATTTCAAAACATGGCTCCTAGTATAAAACTTAGGAATGTAGGACAAGCATCATATATATTTTATTTCTCTATTGATATTAAATTATACTGATTGAGAAGACCTAAAAATTGTGTTGGGTCATAGTGATATTTATATTTCACATGAATTGATATATGATTTTATGAGGCATATGTGTGGGCCTATGGATATAAATGTGCAAGTTAAGTTAATATTGTTATGGCTATTGTTAATTAGTGGAGATATGATTTTCTGGAAGTGACATGATACTTTATTTATCTCTTGCATTTTTTTGTTATTTCTTTATTGTATATATACAGAGGAATCTAAATTGGAAACATTACAAACTAGTAGCTATGAATGTTAACCCTAGTGCATCTTGACTTCTATGTAATGGACTTTTGCTTGATTGATTATGCGGGCTTTTACCTGATAGATTGTACGGTCTTTTGCCTGATGGATTGTGCGGGCTTTTGCCAGATGGACTTTGTAGGCAATGAACTGATGGATTACGGGTTTTTTCCCGATGGATTATGTAACAACTCCATTTATGTAAAATTTTTTTTTTTTTTTTTTAAATACCATGAAGTTATTACCTCGTTACAACTTAACTCAATATAACATTTATTTAATTTATACAATACTGAGTTTCCATACACACTATTATTTTACAAACTACACACCATTATTTTACAAACATTTGTACAAAGATACATATTAGTTCTAATCATCTATATCGACTACTTCCGGGGACACTGGTTCGGGTGGCACGTCCACCGGAATCTCAGTTACATCTACGACAGTTATATCTGAAATAACTGGAAGTTGCCCAAGGTAGGGCACCTCGATCCAACGTACAGAGATAATAAGTGTCATAGAGAATATCTGCATATTTATTATTCTGAACATGATATGGAAATATAGTGAGAATTAAATCCCAGTAAGTTCAACAATAAATCATAATTTACCATCAATATAGTTCATCATGTCATGTTCAGCTGTATAAACTACAGAAAATATCTTTAAGTCACATGAATGCACTTTATCATGCACATGAAAATTATACAGTTATGACATGTATGGTATGAATAACTATTTTTCGAGTTTCATATGATGGCTATCCACTTATTCTTACTTCAAGCTACCCCGGTCAGGGTAAGTATTCTCTACTTTTCGGTACGGGCTTATCTCGCTCCGTCCGACATGGCACACTTTCTCTTTCTTTTCTTATTAACATGATCATAACCGTTGGTAGGGCGTCCCCTACTGGTGCACCACACGGATTGCCATGTGACCGTGCTCATTTCTTTTCTTTTCACAATGATAGCCAAAAATATGCTTTCAATAACAAGTATGTTCATCAAAATATAACTATTACCATAAATCATTGGTAATCATGCCATGAACATAACCATTTAAAATATCACTTTATAAAACATTTCCATGTCAAAATTCCATACTAATACCTTGGTAACTGGATAGTAATTGTAGTCTGTAAACAGCGCACCAGAAAAGTTCCCAGGAAAGAGAGGTGGGTCACTAATGGACACGCTTAAGTACCATGTCTTTCCTTGCCAGAGCTTTCCTTAGACATGCACTTTTCACAAATCACAATTTTGTTTTCCAGTAACTAGAATAATTCTTTTCTGATGTGAAAATACTGCAACCACGGAGCATACTAAGATTTTTCAAATAAAACCGGCACTTTCAAAACTTCTTGTAAATTTATATGAGTACTAGGGTAAATTCCATATTAAAAATTACACACTTAAAATGGTAGTAAGTTCATGCAATGGCAATGGCTATGGCTATGGCTATACTAGTCATTTGTTAAGATTCATCTTCTTTTTAAAATACTAATTTTATTTCTTTATTTTCTTGATGCAGGTTTTCATCCTATCTAACCTTCTCTTACTAATCAGAGCATAACTCCCTCAATTTAACTCTGATGTAGGTGATCTTAGTGTCAATTTCAAGATAAAACAATTATCTAAAACTATTATGTTGAACATTGTAACGAAATATTAAGAAATCAAGGTGATATTACTCCCTAAATGTACAGATTATTTCTTCTCGTGTAAGTTCTGACCTTTACTGACTAATTAGACCATATCTCCCAAATTTGAACTCCAAATTGAGTTATTCCAGTTGGTAAAAATCCATGAGCCCTATATCTATAATTGTTATCTTGGCGTACGATTTTAACTCCCTACAGAATATTTTCCAGAAATTCAAAAACTAAAGCTTTAATAACATATTCTGAATAAACATTTTCTGACCTCTGCTTACTAATCAGCTTATATCTACCTCAAATGGACTTCAAATTGAATGATTCCAGTGCCTAAAAATCCATGACACATTTATCTTTAATTCTTATGTTAATAATTTATTTTAATTCCTTACAGATACTTCTCAGAAATTAAAATACCGAAGCTATCCTAACATATTTTTCCCTGATGACCCATTTTCTGACCTTTGTCTACTAATTGGCTCATATCTCCCTCATATGGACTCCAAATTGAATGATTCCAGTGGGTAAAAATCCATAACATACATATCTTTAATTCTTATGTTAACCATCTATTTTAATTCCCTACCAATAATTCCCAGAAATTAAATTACCGAAGCTATCCTAACATATTCTTCCCTGATGATTCATTTTCTGACCTTTGCCTACTAATCGGCTCATATCTCCCTCATATGGACTCCAAATTGAATGATTCCAGTGGCTAAAAATCCATGTCATACATATCTTTAATTCTTATGTTAACCATTTATTTTAATTCCCTACCAATAATTCCCAGAAATTAAATTACCGAAGCTATCCTAACATATTCTTCCCTGATGATTCATTTTCTGACCTTTGTCTACTAATCGGCTCATATCTCCCTCATATGGACTCCAAATTGAATGATTCCAGTGGCTAAAAATCCATGACATACATATCTTTAATTCTTATGTTAACCATTTATTTTAATTCCCTACCAATAATTCCCAGAAATTAAATTACCGAAGCTATCCTAACATATTCTTCCCTGATGATTCATTTTCTGACCTTTGACTACTAATCAGACCATAGCTACCTCATATGGACTCCAAATGGAATGATTCCAGTGGCTAAAAATCCATGACACATTTATCTTTAATTCTTATGTTAATCATTTATTTTAATTCCTTATAGATTGTTCCCAGTAATTAAAATACCGAAGCTTAAAATTCTGCCACCCATAGCCATAACCATGCAGAACTATCTACACCAACCTAAGTATTCAAACGTACATCACATGCAAGATCAATATGTAACATGATATAGCAACATCATGACCAATCATAAAAGTTCTAAGATCAAAATCTCATACAAATATTATAAGTTTCAAAAGTTTTCTTCAAAAAGAAATATTGTTAAACTTACCTTTAGCTTTCTAAACTTCTCCTTCTTCTTCCTTCCTTTCTTCTTCTCTCTTCTCTCCTTTCCTCACTCTACCTTGCTTCTATTTCTCTCTCTTTCTCACTTGGACGAAATTAAAGTGTTGTAAGGGTGGGTTCTCTTATATAGACCACCAAATAATTCACCTTTCATGATCATGGATCTACCTTATCACAATTAAGATACACTTTGTTGAATTTTTGGAAAACAAACAACTTATGTTCTTGTCTTCCTCTTCCTTAGTCAAGATATGCATAGGAAAAGGAGATTTGTATTTTGAAAATTATGATGATATGTTCTTAAGATAAGGGACAAGGTCCCTTTGATTTAGGGATTCATTTAATTTTTCTTTTGTCTTAATCAATTATGATAGGTTGCCTTTTTAAGTGGCAAATTTCTAGCCCTTCAATCTCCATTATTTGGTTGATATTATTTGTGTGGGCTATGAATGTTTTGTCCTAATACCATGTATTATCATACCACTTGCTAAAATTATGAGTGAAGGATATAGATGTTTTTGTCCTAAAGCCTTGTATTATCATGCCACTTGCCTAAATGATGAATATAGAATCACACCACTTGCTAAATTTTTGTCTTAATGCCATGTAACCTAATCTTTATTCTTATTATTATATCATCATCTAATTTATTTTATTTTATTTTTCCTCTTGGATTTGGGCTTATTCTTACCCATTATGGGCTTGTCCTACCCATTTTCTTTGCTTTGGATAAAATTCTTCCTTTCTTGGTGGGCTTGGTCACATTTTCATAATTTTTGGGCTATTGGTGAAATTACTATATCCTAGTCCAAGTCTATGTTTAATTTCTTGTTTAGGTTATCCAATGGGCTTGCTAGAAACTTATGTGAAGTGGAAAAACTCTATATGAAGTGTCCATAGGTAAAAGCCCAATGTATGGGTAAAGATTTTAAACTTAGTAACTATAGTTCTTGAATTAGGAAAAATTACCCTAATTCAATGTTCTTTGAAATTTTAAGACCTTTACTTGTTTCTAAAAATTTATCTTCCTTATCCAAGAATTTTGCATCTCTTTAGTATGTTATTTCTAATTTCTTTCCTATTAGATTTTCCTTCTTTATTTGTTCTCTTAATGTTAGAAACATTTTCTATGCATATACATAAGGTGAAGAATTTCTAAGGATTATATTTCCTTAGATATCTAAAATATTGTCTAATAAATTTTATTTCCTTAATTAAATTTTTTATGTACCTTTATCAATAAAAGAAACGAAATTAAGGATGTTACATTTCTCTCCCCCTAAAAGTAATTTTGTCCTCAAAATTTCAGAAATTACCTTATAAGAACAATTGCGGATATCTCTTCCTCATGACTTCTTCCAGCTCCCAAGTTGCTTCTTCCGGAGTCAAACCTTCCCATAACACCTTAACTAGGGGAATGGTTTTATTTCTCAGTTGCTTCACGTCAGTGTCCAATATGGATGCAGGTAGTAGCTGGTATGTCATGTTCTCCTTTATTTGGATTGGTTCATCCAGTATTATATGTGATGAATCTGAAAGATACTTCCGCAACTGTGATACGTGGAAAACATTATGCAGGTTGGACAAATTAGGTGGGAGAGCAACTTGATATGCTGATGTCCCAACTTTCTTTAGAATTTGGTAGGGTCCTAAAAATCGCGGACTTAGCTTTCTTGTTTTGAGAGATCTACCAACTCCAGTAGTCGGGGAAAGTTTCAAAAATACATGGTCTCCTTCCTCAAACTCTAGAGGTCTATGTCTCTTATCGTAGTAACTCTTTTGCCGACTCTGCGCTGTAAGTATTTTGTTTCGTATCATCCTGATTTGTTCAGAGGTTTGTTGAACTAGATCAGGACCCAACAAGTTCTTTTCTCCTACCTCGAACCAACATAGTGGAGATCGGCACTTTCTACCGTATAAAGCTTCATAAGGGGCCATCTTAATGCTAGAGTGATAGCTATTATTATAAGCAAACTCTACTAAAGGTAGGTACTTATCCCAACCTTTACCTTGCTCTATCACACAGGCCCTCAACATATCTTCTAGGGTTTGAATTGTTCGTTCAGTCTGCCCATCAGTTTGAGGATGATAGGCAGTACTGAACCGCAACTGGGTTCCAAAAGCTTCTTGCAACGCCTTCCAAAACCTTGATGTGAACCTCGGATCTCTATCAGAAACAATATTTAAGGGAATCCCATGAAGTCTAACTATTTCCTGAACATACAATTGGGCCAATTTATCTAGTGAAAAGTTAATTTTTATGGGCAAAAAGTGAGCAGATTTGGTTAATCTGTCAACTATTACCCAGATAGAGTCATGTCCCACTGAAGTCTTAGGTAAACCTACAACAAAGTCCATCGAAATACTGTCCCATTTCCATTCAGGAATCTCCAGAGGTTGAAGAAATCCTGCTGGCTTTTGATGTTCCACTTTCACCTTCTGACAAGTTAAACATTTTGCCACGAACTCAGCAATGTCATTTTTCATCCCTGGCCACCAATACATCCTTTTTAAATCCTGGTACATTTTAGTGCATCCAGGATGGATTGTGTATTTACTTTGATGTGCTTCCTTCAGTATCTTAGTCCTCAACTCTTGTTCTTGAGGGACACAAATCCTTCCCTGATACATGATTGCTCCATCTTCCATTACAGAAAAATTACCTTGGTCTTTATGATCTTGTAAGTATTGATCGTGAGCTTGAGCTTCTTTGATCTGGGCTCTAAGGTCAGACCCTATACTTAAACCATTAATGACTAGATTCTTTGGAGTAAGAGTTGTGGCTAGCTTCAAATTTCGAAACTCCTCTAGCATCTGCATCTCATACACCATCATCTGACCCATATGCAGAGATTTTCGACTCAAGGCATCTGCTACAACATTCGCCTTTCCGGGATGATACTTTATCTCAAACTTGTAGTCATTGAGGAATTCTACCCATCTTCGTTGCCTCATATTTAACTCCTTCTGATCAAAGAGGTATTTAAGACTCTTATGATCACAATATACTTCAAAGGTTGCCCCGTACAAATAGTGTCGCCAAATCTTTAAGGCAAACACTACTGCCGCTAATTCAAGATCATGGGTTGGATAGTTTCCTTCGTGGGGTCTTAGTTGTCTAGAGGCGTAAGCAACTACTCTCTTGTCTTGCATTAACACACACCCTAGCCCTTTCTTTGAAGCATCACTATACACTTCAAAATGTCCTGTGGGGTCTGGAATAATTAAAACAGGAGGAGTGGTCAGTCTTGTCTTCAGCTCCTGAAAACTAGCATCACATTGATCAGTCCATTTGAAAGGACTTCCCTTCCTAGTCAATTTAGTCAATGGCAAGGCTATACGAGAGAAGTTTTGTATAAATCTCCTGTAGTATCCTGCCAAACCAAGGAAACTTCTGATTTCCGTAACCGTCTTTGGTGTCTCCCACTTAATCACTGCTTCCGTCTTGCTAGGATCTACGGCTACCCCTCTATTAGAGATGACATGTCCGAGAAACTTCACCTCTGACAGCCAAAATTCACACTTCTCCAATTTAGCATATAACTTTTTCTCTTTCAGCACTTGCAGCACGATTCGGAGATGTTGTTCATGTTCTTTCTTACTCTTAGAATATATCAAGATGTCATCAATGAACACTACAACAAATTGATCTAGGTAGGGTCGAAAAATGCGATTCATGTAATCCATGAAAATTGCAGGTGCATTCGTTAACCCGAAGGGCATTACGAGAAACTCATAGTGCCCATACCTAGTCCTGAAGGCAGTTTTTGGTACGTCCTCCTCCTTAATCCTAATCTGATGATATCCTGATCGCAAGTCAATTTTAGAAAAGATGGAGGCTCCCTTTAATTGATCCAATAAGTCATCTATCCTAGGGAGAGGATACTTATTTTTGATAGTCACCTTATTCAGCTGTCTGTAATCTATGCATAGTCTCAAACTCCCGTCTTTCTTCTTAACAAACAATACAGGAGCTCCCCAAGGTGATACACTCGGTCTAATGAATTGCTTGTCTAATAGTTCCTCCAACTGCTTCTTTAGTTCTTGTAGTTCCTTCGAGGCCATTCGATATGGTGCAATAGAGATAGGCCCTGTCCCAGGTAGGAGATCAATAGAGAACTCTATCTCTCTCTTGGGAGGTAAGCCTGGAATATCTGATGGAAACACTTCAGGAAACTCGTTGGCTATTGGAATTTCATCAAGCTTCGGTTCGACTTCTAGGTTTGATAAATACAAGAGAATGTATCCAAGTACTCCATTCTTCAACTCCCTATTAACTTGATTGGCATTTAACATCAATAACTGGACCTCCTCTTTCGGAGTAGAAGGTAGAAATTCAACGGTCTTGTTACAACAATTCAACAAGACTCGATTTCTAGACATCCAGTCTAACCCTAGAATGACCTCAATACCTCTTAAAGGTAAACTGACGAGGTCTACAGAAAAAGTTTTCTCCTGGATGGTGACTTGACAGTCCTTACATACAGAGGAAGTTAATACCCGTTCCCCTGTAGGGGTTACTACAGATAGCTCATAGGGAGTTTCAGAAATAGGGAACTGAAACTTCCTAATACATTCTTCCGATATAAATGAATGACTAGCACCAGAGTCAAATAACACCATAAGAGCAAATCCATAAATATAGCATGTACCTTGAATCATTTCAGAAGATTGAGCTGCCTCTTGGCCGCTCAGGGTGAAAACCCTTCCTTTCACCTGAGACCTCTGTTCTGGCTGCTTTCCTACATTCTGTGGGCAGTTTTTCGCAAAATGTCCCTTCTGTCCGCAATTGAAGCAGACATCTTGTCCCATGTAGCATGGCCGGTTACCATGCATGCGTCCGCATTTAGCGCACTTGACTGAGGCGAGGTCTTGTTGAAAAGGCCTAGGACCCGCAATCAATGGCCTCTTACCAGCTCCATATCCACTTCTTCTCACGTTCTTTCTAGGGTTGGAAAAATTTTTCTTCCTTTTCCATAGGTTTCGCCTTTGCTTCTCGTCCTCCACTGCCCTTAAACTCTTTTCCAGGAGTCTGCATTTATTTATCAGAGGTACAAACTCCCTGATCTCCATAGCTATAACAGCATTCTTTAACTCCGGGTTTAGTCCCGCTTCAAACTTAACCGCCTTCCATGCTTCATCTGGGTTATATCGCAGATAAGAGGAGAACTTAGACAGCTCCTCGAACCTTGCGATATACTGGTCCACGGTCATGCTTCCTTGCCTGAGTTGGAGAAATTCGATCTCTTTCTCTGCCCGTACAGTACTTGGAAAGTACTTTTCAAAGAAAATGTCCTTGAACACTTGCCAGGTGATCTGTCTTCCCTGATGAGCTAAAAGTTCTCTAGCTCCACGCCACCAGTATTCTGCTTCATCCTTTAACATATATGCAGCAAAAATGATTTGCTGCTCTTCAGTACAGCCCATCACTTCAAAGATTTTCTCTAATTCCCTAATCCACCTTTCGGCTACCGTTGGGTCATAACCACCTTGGAAACAAGGTGGTCTAGTCCTCAGGAACTCAGATATACCATTATCTTTTCCAGCCGTCCGGTTGTTAGGACCAATCTCAACATTTGTGTTATTAGTATTCTGGAGATGTTGTAAAATTTGGTTGGTGGTCATAACTTGGTCTCGAATTGCCGTGGCCAGGTTGTGCAGGGTTTCCTCTGCATTGGTTGCTGGATTCCTCCTTGGTGGTGCCATTTCCTACTATGGTACAAAACAAAGTTATGCTGCTATTGAGGTGATCAAGCCCAATAGTTAGTTCAAAAATATTTAATAGCAGTCATAACACCACCTCGGCATATAGATAGGAAACACTAGTAATTTCTTACCTATATGAATCACTGATCCCCTACACAGCACAACCACAACATACTCAAGACACTATAAGATCGATTCAGATAACCATCCAACTACTGGCCATCTAGGATCGACCTGCTCTGATACCAATTATGTAACAACTCCATTTATGTAAAATTTTTTTTTTTTTTTTTTAAATACCATGAAGTTATTACCTCGTTACAACTTAACTCAATATAACATTTATTTAATTTATACAATACTGAGTTTCCATACACACTATTATTTTACAAACTACACACCATTATTTTACAAACATTTGTACAAAGATACATATTAGTTCTAATCATCTATATCGACTACTTCCGGGGACACTGGTTCGGGTGGCACGTCCACCGGAATCTCAGTTACATCTACGACAGTTATATCTGAAATAACTGGAAGTTGCCCAAGGTAGGGCACCTCGATCCAACGTACAGAGATAATAAGTGTCATAGAGAATATCTGCATATTTATTATTCTGAACATGATATGGAAATATAGTGAGAATTAAATCCCAGTAAGTTCAACAATAAATCATAATTTACCATCAATATAGTTCATCATGTCATGTTCAGCTGTATAAACTACAGAAAATATCTTTAAGTCACATGAATGCACTTTATCATGCACATGAAAATTATACAGTT
Organism: Gleditsia sinensis; assembly: GCA_037074535.1. NCBI lineage: Eukaryota > Viridiplantae > Streptophyta > Magnoliopsida > Fabales > Fabaceae > Gleditsia > Gleditsia sinensis. The sequence continues at coordinate 22,211,488 of CM073464.1, forward strand.
ATGACATGTATGGTATGAATAACTATTTTTCGAGTTTCATATGATGGCTATCCACTTATTCTTACTTCAAGCTACCCCGGTCAGGGTAAGTATTCTCTACTTTTCGGTACGGGCTTATCTCGCTCCGTCCGACATGGCACACTTTCTCTTTCTTTTCTTATTAACATGATCATAACCGTTGGTAGGGCGTCCCCTACTGGTGCACCACACGGATTGCCATGTGACCGTGCTCATTTCTTTTCTTTTCACAATGATAGCCAAAAATATGCTTTCAATAACAAGTATGTTCATCAAAATATAACTATTACCATAAATCATTGGTAATCATGCCATGAACATAACCATTTAAAATATCACTTTATAAAACATTTCCATGTCACAATTCCATACTAATACCTTGGTAACTGGATAGTAATTGTAGTCTGTAAACAGCGCACCAGAAAAGTTCCCAGGAAAGAGAGGTGGGTCACTAATGGACACGCTTAAGTACCATGTCTTTCCTTGCCAGAGCTTTCCTTAGACATGCACTTTTCACAAATCACAATTTTGTTTTCCAGTAACTAGAATAATTCTTTTCTGATGTGAAAATACTGCAACCACGGAGCATACTAAGATTTTTCAAATAAAACCGGCACTTTCAAAACTTCTTGTAAATTTATATGAGTACTAGGGTAAATTCCATATTAAAAATTACACACTTAAAATGGTAGTAAGTTCATGCAATGGCAATGGCTATGGCTATGGCTATACTAGTCATTTGTTAAGATTCATCTTCTTTTTAAAATACTAATTTTATTTCTTTATTTTCTTGATGCAGGTTTTCATCCTATCTAACCTTCTCTTACTAATCAGAGCATAACTCCCTCAATTTAACTCTGATGTAGGTGATCTTAGTGTCAATTTCAAGATAAAACAATTATCTAAAACTATTATGTTGAACATTGTAACGAAATATTAAGAAATCAAGGTGATATTACTCCCTAAATGTACAGATTATTTCTTCTCGTGTAAGTTCTGACCTTTACTGACTAATTAGACCATATCTCCCAAATTTGAACTCCAAATTGAGTTATTCCAGTTGGTAAAAATCCATGAGCCCTATATCTATAATTGTTATCTTGGCGTACGATTTTAACTCCCTACAGAATATTTTCCAGAAATTCAAAAACTAAAGCTTTAATAACATATTCTGAATAAACATTTTCTGACCTCTGCTTACTAATCAGCTTATATCTACCTCAAATGGACTTCAAATTGAATGATTCCAGTGCCTAAAAATCCATGACACATTTATCTTTAATTCTTATGTTAATAATTTATTTTAATTCCTTACAGATACTTCTCAGAAATTAAAATACCGAAGCTATCCTAACATATTTTTCCCTGATGACCCATTTTCTGACCTTTGTCTACTAATTGGCTCATATCTCCCTCATATGGACTCCAAATTGAATGATTCCAGTGGGTAAAAATCCATAACATACATATCTTTAATTCTTATGTTAACCATCTATTTTAATTCCCTACCAATAATTCCCAGAAATTAAATTACCGAAGCTATCCTAACATATTCTTCCCTGATGATTCATTTTCTGACCTTTGCCTACTAATCGGCTCATATCTCCCTCATATGGACTCCAAATTGAATGATTCCAGTGGCTAAAAATCCATGTCATACATATCTTTAATTCTTATGTTAACCATTTATTTTAATTCCCTACCAATAATTCCCAGAAATTAAATTACCGAAGCTATCCTAACATATTCTTCCCTGATGATTCATTTTCTGACCTTTGTCTACTAATCGGCTCATATCTCCCTCATATGGACTCCAAATTGAATGATTCCAGTGGCTAAAAATCCATGACATACATATCTTTAATTCTTATGTTAACCATTTATTTTAATTCCCTACCAATAATTCCCAGAAATTAAATTACCGAAGCTATCCTAACATATTCTTCCCTGATGATTCATTTTCTGACCTTTGACTACTAATCAGACCATAGCTACCTCATATGGACTCCAAATGGAATGATTCCAGTGGCTAAAAATCCATGACACATTTATCTTTAATTCTTATGTTAATCATTTATTTTAATTCCTTATAGATTGTTCCCAGTAATTAAAATACCGAAGCTTAAAATTCTGCCACCCATAGCCATAACCATGCAGAACTATCTACACCAACCTAAGTATTCAAACGTACATCACATGCAAGATCAATATGTAACATGATATAGCAACATCATGACCAATCATAAAAGTTCTAAGATCAAAATCTCATACAAATATTATAAGTTTCAAAAGTTTTCTTCAAAAAGAAATATTGTTAAACTTACCTTTAGCTTTCTAAACTTCTCCTTCTTCTTCCTTCCTTTCTTCTTCTCTCTTCTCTCCTTTCCTCACTCTACCTTGCTTCTATTTCTCTCTCTTTCTCACTTGGACGAAATTAAAGTGTTGTAAGGGTGGGTTCTCTTATATAGACCACCAAATAATTCACCTTTCATGATCATGGATCTACCTTATCACAATTAAGATACACTTTGTTGAATTTTTGGAAAACAAACAACTTATGTTCTTGTCTTCCTCTTCCTTAGTCAAGATATGCATAGGAAAAGGAGATTTGTATTTTGAAAATTATGATGATATGTTCTTAAGATAAGGGACAAGGTCCCTTTGATTTAGGGATTCATTTAATTTTTCTTTTGTCTTAATCAATTATGATAGGTTGCCTTTTTAAGTGGCAAATTTCTAGCCCTTCAATCTCCATTATTTGGTTGATATTATTTGTGTGGGCTATGAATGTTTTGTCCTAATACCATGTATTATCATACCACTTGCTAAAATTATGAGTGAAGGATATAGATGTTTTTGTCCTAAAGCCTTGTATTATCATGCCACTTGCCTAAATGATGAATATAGAATCACACCACTTGCTAAATTTTTGTCTTAATGCCATGTAACCTAATCTTTATTCTTATTATTATATCATCATCTAATTTATTTTATTTTATTTTTCCTCTTGGATTTGGGCTTATTCTTACCCATTATGGGCTTGTCCTACCCATTTTCTTTGCTTTGGATAAAATTCTTCCTTTCTTGGTGGGCTTGGTCACATTTTCATAATTTTTGGGCTATTGGTGAAATTACTATATCCTAGTCCAAGTCTATGTTTAATTTCTTGTTTAGGTTATCCAATGGGCTTGCTAGAAACTTATGTGAAGTGGAAAAACTCTATATGAAGTGTCCATAGGTAAAAGCCCAATGTATGGGTAAAGATTTTAAACTTAGTAACTATAGTTCTTGAATTAGGAAAAATTACCCTAATTCAATGTTCTTTGAAATTTTAAGACCTTTACTTGTTTCTAAAAATTTATCTTCCTTATCCAAGAATTTTGCATCTCTTTAGTATGTTATTTCTAATTTCTTTCCTATTAGATTTTCCTTCTTTATTTGTTCTCTTAATGTTAGAAACATTTTCTATGCATATACATAAGGTGAAGAATTTCTAAGGATTATATTTCCTTAGATATCTAAAATATTGTCTAATAAATTTTATTTCCTTAATTAAATTTTTTATGTACCTTTATCAATAAAAGAAACGAAATTAAGGATGTTACAGATTACAGGCTTTTGACCTGATTAACGGTGAACACTCCATTTGTTGCATGCTTGATAAATGGCTATGGTTCATATATAGAGATTTCTTTAATATATGAAAAACTCTAAGCTTGTTTGTATTTATTTATATAATATCGTAACATTGATATTTATGTCTCTTAATACTGAAACTTTCTTGTTATTGATCTTTCAAACATGTGATACATATGGCATTTATCTTTTCCTTGCATTAAATTTTTACTTGTAAAGGAAAAACTCATGCCCTACTTGTCATGTTTTCGTTATAGTAAGGATTACCTATTCACTGAGTTTTATACTTACCCCATCATATGTTTCCTTTTTCAGATAGTCAACAAGACTCAGATCCAACTCCAATTGTGTAGTGAGCTAAGGGAGTTGTGGTGAGCCCAAGTTACTTTCAAGGGTCCTAGTTTATTTGGATATTTTCTGTTTGTATTGTAAGATGGCTCCATGAACTACAGGCAGGATCCCTGTATCCTTGCTTATCTAGATATTTATAGAACTTTTTTTGTATGAGAAACAGATGATTTCTGTATTGTTTGGCTTGATGCCAATTGTATGTGGATTTATGAATTCTGAACCATTTTTATGGTATGCATGTTGTTGTCTTTGCTTATATGTTGTATATCACAGTGTTATCTTGATGTCAGTTAGTTTGAGGCTCACAGGGTGGGATCTTCCCTATTCCTATGCCGGTCACGTGCTTACTTCTATAAGGGCCGTGAAAATATTGGTATCAAAGGGTTAGGTTTCCCTGTGTTCATGGAGCAACAGATTCTTTAGTAAGACCTTATGTATGGGTATGAGCCAGACATACTTATACTCAAAGTGCTATTGAAGATATCTGGTAAGATGATATTCTTGCTTATTTGAGTTAGTTTTTCTTTGATGATATGTCATGTGTTGATGTTGATTAAAATTTACAAGTTTAACTTAATTTTGTAGTAAAATATGCCATCGAGAACTAGGTCAAATGCTAGACAATATGCGGAGCGTGAATAAATAGCTGAAGAATCTGCTCAATCTGTCGATCCTGCATCTAGAAGCCATGGTAAGAGTCAACCTAGTTCTAAAACTAAAGGAAGCAGTCAAAGTGTTAGGGCCACTGAGGTACTTATTCAGAATGAGCAAAGTAGAGATAAGAGAAAAACTCCCGAGGCAAGTGTAGTGTCTCCGCATCCTAAAGATAATAATATGATTGAAATGATGGCTACTATGCAAGGTATGCAAAAAACAATGGAGAACTTAGCTGGCCTATTGTTTGAACAAGGCAAAAATGGGTCACAACAACCAGAAACAACAATAGCTCCAGTGTCTGTGGAGCCTATTGAGCAAGTTATTAGGCCTACTAGGGTATAAGTGAGTTTGTCTAAGTTTTTAAAGCTAAAGCCACCAATATTTACTGGGTCATCAAGTAGTGAAGATCCACAGCAGTTTATGGATGTAGTTAAAAAAATTTGTAAAGCCTTGGGGTGTTTTGATAATTAGTCTGTGGAGCTTGTGTGATTTCAATTATCAAGAATGACACAAGTATGGGTTACTACTTTTAAGCATGGAAGAACAGCTATGTCAACACCTTTAGGATGGGATGAATTCAAAGAAGCGTTTATGGAGCATTTTCTATCTAAAAGTGTTAGAGATGCTCGGGTAAAGGAATTTGAAGAGTTAAAACAGACTCCAGGAATTATGGTCACAGATTATGATATTCGCTTTACTCAGTTGTCCCAGTATGCACCTCGCTTTGTTCCTAAAGAGAAGGAAATGATCAAGAGATTTATCAATGGGCTAGTTAGACCATTGTTTAAATCTATAGCACCACAGATGAAACAATTCCCTAATTATATTGCAGCAGTTGATTGTGAAAGAATGATTAAAACCAGAGAGTTAGCTGAGATTGAAGGGTTGAAGAAAAGAAAAAGAGATAGAGATGGTAATTCTAAAGGTGGGCATGGTCCCACTACCCAGGGGCTTAAGATACAGAGTCAACAGCACCCACTACAATTAGAATATGGAATTCATAGCTTTGTATCAGTTGGGAATGGTGGACAGAGGTCAGGGCAAAAAAGGCATGAGGCCAACTAGTCAGCAAGGGTCGAAGATAGTTTAGTAAAATAGACTCACTTGTCCAACATATGGCATGTAATATCCCTGATTTTTCCCTAAAATACTAATTGGTATTTGCGTATTCTTTAATGTAAGGTTCGTATTGTAATGCTTTTAGAGAGTGGCAATTGTGTAATTTCAATGGACTAGTAATGTTGTAAATACTTTAAAATAGTATTTTGGTATTTATACGATTTTTGGTAGATGGCATTTTGGTAATTCCAACCAAGTAGCTTGGAAGTGTTTCTAAAACATTTGAGTGGTAGGCTAGAAGTGTTTCTAAGACACTTGAGTGGTAAGCTAAAAGTATTTCTAAAACACTTGAGTGGTAGGCTAGAAGTATTTTTAAAACACTTGAGTAGTAGGTTGGAAGTGTTTCTAAAAAACTTGAGAGGTGATGATGGTCTTGACCATCAAAGGGGAGGGGAGTGATCAGAAAAATTCAAAAAGGAGAGAAGAAGAAGAGAGAGAAAGTGCAAGAGGAGGAAATCAAGGTAGGTTTTCTTGATCCAAATTCTTCTATGATCATCTTTTCTTCAATGGATTTCCTAATTCAAGGTATGGATGTTGGTTTTGGTGGTGAAAAATTGGTATACAAAGTTTTGGAAGCTTGTTAAGGTAGGCTTAATACCTACTCTCCACAATTTTTGATGCAATTTCTATGTTTTACAAGTGTTTAAATGTGAAATTGTGCAACATGTGGGCTGTATATTATGTGAAATTTTCTATTCTGGTTATTTTAAATTTCTAGGAAACATCGATAACGATTTTAAAGAAAGTGTCAACATAAGAGTTGTAGATATGTGTCTCAAAAATTTATAGGCTTTGAGATCACGTAAATTGGAGTCAATATAAGGGAGATATGACCCAAGAAGATAGTAGAGGTCAAACTAGAGTATGGAATCTAGAATAGTAAATATGTGCTTTAGTGTTTGAATTTCTGGGAATAATCTATAAGGAATTTGAAGCCGTAGTAAATATAAAAGTTGTAGGTAAATTGTCTTGGCTTTAAAGATACACCGAAAGTACCTTAATCGAAGTTGAAATGAGAGAGTTATAGTCTAAATAGTGAGGGAAAGTCACAGAATATGAAGAGTCTGGAATCCAGGATAGTAAATATGAGTGCTTTAGTGTTCAAATTTTTAGAAATAATCTATAAGGAATTTGAAGACATGGTAAACACTTGGCTTTAAATAGACATCGAAATAACCTTAATCGGAGTTGAAATGAGAGAGTTATGGTCTGATTAGTGAAGAAAGGTCACAGAACACGGTCAAACCGTGTTTTGAGTTCCATGGCCGTGTTTAGTGTGGGTGTGTGTGTTCTTGATGAAACCCAGGGCATGTTTAGTGTTGGAAAACCTTAATTTTCACTATTTTCTATATGAAAAAGAACCTTATTTGTTGAAGGTATTTTAAAAACCAAATGACTAAGAGAAATACATTTAAAGTGATGATTTTATATCACGAAAAAATTCTTTTCTTTACTTGATTTCAAAGGGCTTACATTGAATATTGATTTGAGATATTTTGAAAGAGTGGTATAGTTGGAAATACCTATTGAATACATGATTTGAAATATGCTCATGGTAAGAGTTGTGATGTATATTTATATAACTCATTGAGCATGAAAATAATGATTTTGCATTGCATTTGTTATTGATTGACAAGCGTAAAGCTTGTGGTGAGTTGCTTGGTGCATATACATTGCATTTGAAATGAATGGACATCGATGAATATCGGTGGGTTGTATGGCTGTGACAGTATTGGGTAGGGGATGCCCTACTAGCCTAAGTGAGCCAATGAGGACACCCAACCAAATGAGAATAAAAGAGAAGCAAATGAGAATAAAAGAAAAGCAATGAGTGACAATGTGTGTTTTTATAGCTATAGCATGCGATGAGCATTGCGCAACAAGAAGAGCTATGTTTTTCATTGCACTGACTAGTCACCGAGTGAGGCAGGTCATTTTACATAGTGTGTGGATTGTCTAGATTGCCTAGTGAGGAAGGTCATTTTAAATTGAGTGTGTTAGATTGCCGAGTGAGGCAAGTGTATTAAAATTTTTGATTTTATCATAAAAGATTGATATTTTCTGTAGTTTATACAACTGAACATAATATCTATTTTTACACATTTTATTATAAAATGTTGAGTCTAACTGGAACCCTGTTTTCACTATTTTGTGGTGTTATGTTTAGATAAAAGGAAGTGAGATGCTTCTGTAAACGGCGTTGCCGGTTAAGATCCTGATGTCAGCACCACCTCCTCACCCTTTGTGTTTCAAAGGTGGTGTGCTGTATGGGGACTCTTGTATATGTATTGTATTTATGACTTGTATTGTATCATGAATACTTATGCGGGATTTGTAATATACATGTATGGATGTTTATATATATGTATATATATATATATATATATTGTTATGGGAAATATGATAAAAAGGAAAAAAATGGTGTTACATGGCAGATATCACTCCAGACAATGTTACAGAGAATCAGATGTTTATTTCCATTGCAAGCAAGTTGGCCATATGAAGAGGGATTGTCCATAATTACATGGCTCAAGTCAAGAGTCAATACAACTAGTTTTACTATCTACCTCAATAGTAGCCCAACCAGTGAGAGTAGTGCCTGGCCAAGTAAGCTATGGTGGGTCAAGTAGAGGATCATTAGGCTGAGGTCAGAATATTTCAAGTCGAGGCCAACCTAGTTTGTTTGCATTGACTAGATAAGATGCACAGGGCTCAAATACAGTTATGGCAGGTACTTTATTTGTTTGTTCACATAATGCACATGTATTGTTTTATCCTGGGTCCACCCATTCTTATGTATCCATTTACTTTGCTAAGCGAATGGGTAAGGATCCGACTAAGTTAAGTACTCTTTTTATGGTTGCAACCCCACTTGGTGATTATTTGACAGTGGAAAATGTAGTTCAATCCTGCAATGTTTTTGTGGATAATAGGGAAATTTCAGTTGATTTGATTGTCTTAGTCATGCTAGATTTTGATGTAATTTTGGATATGGATTGGCTAGCTGCATGTTATTCCACTTTGGATTGTAACTGCAAGGTTATTGAGTTCAATGTTCCCAATGAAACCACTTTTTGGTTTCAATGTGACCGTAGTGAAGCTACAAGCAATTTGATCTCCGCTTTGAGGGCTCAAATACTGTTGAAAAAGGGATGCCAAGGGAACTTAGCCTTGGTTAGGGATATTAATAAGCTTGTTATTGATAGAGAGCAAATACCAGTGGTTAGGAAATTTCCTGATGTCTTTCCAAAAGAGTTACCAGGATTACCTTCTGAATGAGTGATTGAGTTCAATATTGACCCTATTCTTAAGGCACAATTGGTTTCAATACCACCTTATAGAATGGCACCCACAGAACTTAAGGAGCTGAAGAATCAATTACAAGATTTACTAGAGAAGGATTTTATTTGACCTAGTACTTTTTCATGAAGAGCTCCAGTCCTTTTTTAGAAGAAGAAGGATGGATCTTTACGATTGTGTATAAATTATAGGCAGTTGAACAAGGTAACAGTGCGGAATAATTATCCTTTTCCTAGGATAGATGACTTGTTCGATCAAATCTAGGGTGCACAATGCTTCTCCAAAATTGATCTGAGGTGTGGATACCATCAATTGATAATAAAAAAAGAAGGTATCCCTAAAACAGCTTTTAGAAGTTGGTATGGCCATTATGAATTTTTGGTGATGTCATTTGGATTGACTAATGCACCAGCTGCCTTTATAGACTTGATGAACAGGGTGTTCAAGCCCTTTTTGGATATATTTGTCATAGTATTTATTGATGACATCCTGGTATATTCAAAGAGTCCTAAAGAGCAAGAGCAGCATTTGAGAAGGGAACAACAATTTTATGCAAAGTTCTCTAAATGTGAATTTTGGCTAGATAGTGTCACATTCTTGGGACACATAGTTACGAAGGATGGTATTCGAGTAGACCCCAAGAAAGTAGAGGCAATACAGCAGTGGCCACGTCTTACAAATCTGACAAAGATTCATAGTTTCTTAAGTATGGCAGGGTATTATAGGAGGTTTGTTAAGGATTTCTCTAAAATTGCCGCACCTTTGACTTGGTTGACCAGAAAAGGAGTGAAGTTTTAGTGGTCTGATGCATGCGAGAAAAGTTTTCAGATATTAAAGAAGTGTTTGACAATGGCTCCAATTTTAGCCATTTCATCTGACGATGGAAGTTTTATAGTATATTGTGATGCTTCTAGGATAGGTTTGGGTTGTGTGCTAATGCAAAATGGGCATGTTATAACCTACACGTCTAGGTAACTTAAAAAGCATGAGTAGAATTACCCAACACATGATTTATAAATAGCAGCAGTAATATTTGCTTTAAAGATCTGGAGACACTACCTTTATGGTGAATCTTGTGAGATTTATATTGATCACAAAAGCCTTAAATACATCTTTCAGCAAAATGACCTTAATTTGAGGCAAAGAAGATATGTGGAGCTATTAAAAAATTATGATCGTAGAATTTTATATAATCTAGGTAAACCAAATGTGGTAGCAGATGCCTTGAGCAAAAAATTTATAGAAAGTCTGGCTCACATAACAAAATTACGAAGAACATTATTGAGAGACATTCATCAATTAGAAAGTGAGGGGACAAGACTTAAGGTAAAGAAACTAGGAGCATTGATAGCTCATATACAACTCTAGTCATCATTGATTGAACAAATTAAGGTTAAACAGGGTGATGACACTAGCCTATGCAATCTTAAGAATACATTGAAGAATAATTAGAATTCTGAATTTAATGTTGATGTAGAAGGAGTTTTGAGGTGTGAAAAATGCATATGTGTACCTCATGTGGATGAGTTGAGAAAAAAGATTTTAAAGGAGGCTCATCAATCAGCTTATACTATTCATCCAGGAACTAACAAGATGTACAATGACCTTAAAGAAATATACTAGTGGGGAAGAATGAAGAAGGATGTAGCTGAGTTTGTTGCCCAATGTTTGGTATGCCAGCAAGTGAAATCAGAACATCAGAAGCCTATAGGGTTGCATCAACAAATTGAAATACCAGAATGGAAGTGGGAGAGAATTACTATGGATTTTGTCATTGGACTACCAAAGATTCAAGAGGGTATGATTCTATATGGGTGATTGTAGATCGAATGACTAAGTCAGCAAAATTTTTACCAGTGAAAACTACATACAATGTGGCAAAATATGCGAGTCTTTACCTGAATGAGATAGTTAGATTACATGGAGTTCCAACATCAATCATATCTGATCAAGGCCCGCAGTTTATAGCAAGTTTTTGGATAGCCTTCCAAGAGGCTTTAGGGATGAGGCTAGATTTAAGCACCACCTTTCATCCTTAGACTGACGGTCAATCTGAGCGAACAATTCAAGTATTGGAGGATATGCTTAGAGCGTGTATCTTGGACTTTGGTGGGAATTGGGAAAAATACCTGCCTTTGGCAAAGTTTGCATATAATAATAGTTACCAATCAAGTATCCAAATGGCCCATTTTGAAGATTTATATGGGAGGTGTTGTTGATCTCCTATTGGATGGTTTGAAGTAGGTGAGGCTAAACTTTTAGAGCCAGACTTGATACAAGAAGATGTGGATAAAGTAAAATTGGTCAGGGAAAGGCTGCTAACTACACAAAGTTGGCAAAAGGCTTATGTTGATCATAAGTGACGAGAGTTAGAATTTTCCGTAGGCAATAAATTATTTTTGAAAGTTTTGCCTATGAAAGGGATTATGAGGTTTGGTAAGAAAGGAAAACTAAGTCCAAGGAATATTGAACCCTTTGAAATATGGGATAGAGTCGGTTCAGTGGCATATCGTTTGGCTTTGCCACTAGAGTTAAGTGAAGTTCATCTAGCTTTCCATGTGTCAATGGTAAGAAGGTATTTACCAGACCCTTCACATGTCATACAGCCTCAGGAAATCGAGTTTGACAAAAGTTTGAATTATGAAGAGAAACCAAAGGCTATAGTGGATAGGCAAGTGAAGAAACTTAGGTCAAAGGAAATTCCAACGGTAAAAGTGATCTGGCATAATTACTCAGTAGAGGAGGCCACATGGGAAATGGAGAGCAATATGTAAAGGATGTACCTAGAGCTTTTTGAGTGGTAAGCCTTATATATATTTTTGATCTTATAGTTTTGAAATTCGGGGACCAAATTTCTTAAGGGAGGAAGAATGTAACACCCCTAAAAAAAAGTACTGTAGCATTTTGGGTATTGTAGCTCTACGCATATAGGCATGTGCAGTATTCCAGAACCCTAGAACACCAGTAACCCCTTCACCACCATTTTCTCCTTTCACCTTCAAATCCTTATATCTGGAGCTATAGACCTTCGATTGACAGACTATTTGGACTGTTGGACTAGTGGCGAAGAGAGCTTCAAAATTCACTGATTGGTTTCGCTAAAGCGTCGCCAGAATCATGCCGGAGGGTCATAAATATTACCTTCGTGGTGAGATTTTCATGAAAATAATTGGTAGCTCTAATTCCAAAATTTTCGACACAGATAGTCTTAGATATGGATACAATGATGAATTTGAGAGTTTAAAACCGTAGGATAATTTTTTCGGCCACCGCGAACAATGCTTTTGACTGGCATGAATAGTGATTTCATGATGTCTGGTTAGAAATTCATATTCTGAAGTTGTTTTTCTAGGTTTTGAGATAGCGAAAGACAACTTTCAACATCAATTTGGCCATTGAGCTTTGGAAGTGATCAAGAGAGTTCAACTATCTTAAATCCCTAGTGTTGTGAGTAGATAATACTTACTATAACATATTTTTTAGCTATTCATTTGATATATCCACATGAGACATTACTACTAAAGTGAAACTCAATTTTTTTTATTATGATCTTGTATTTCAAAACATGGCTCCTAGTATAAACCTTAGGAATGTAGGACAAGCATCATATATAATTTATTTCTCTATTGATATTAAATTATACTGATTGAGAAGACCCAAAAATTGTGTTGGGTCATGGTGATATTTATATTTCCCATAAATTAATAAATGATTTTATGAGGCACATGTGTGGGCCTATGGATATAAATGTGCAAGTAAAGTTGGTATTGTTGTGGCTACTGTTGATCAGTGGAGATATGATTTCCTGGAAGTGACAAGATACTTTATTTATCTCTTGCATTTCTTGTTATTTCTTTATTGTATCTATACAGAGGAACTTAAATTGGAAACATTGAAAACTAGCAGTTATGAATGTTAACCCTAATGCTTCTTGAGTTCTATGTAACAGACTTTTGCTTAATTAATTGTATGCGCTTTTGCTTAATGGATTGTGTCGGCTTTTGCCTGATAGACTTTGTAGGCAATGACTTAATGGATTATGGGTTTTTGCCCGATGGATTACAGGCTTTTGGCCTGATTGATGGTAACCACTCCATTTGTTGCATGCTTGAGAAATGGCTATGGTTCTGATATAGAGAGAGTTCTTCAATCTATGAAAATCTCTAAGCTTGTTTGTATTTATTTATATAATATTGTAACATTGATATTTATGTCTTTTAATACTGAAACTTTCTTGTTATTGTTCTTTCAAACATATGATACATATGTCATTTATCTTTTCCCTGCATTAAATTTTTACTTGTGAAGGAAAAACTTATGCCCTGTTTGTCCTGTTTCTGTTATAGTAAGGATTACCTATTCACTGAGTTTTATACTCACCCCATCATATGTTTCCATTTTCAGATAGTCAACAAGACTCAGATCCAACTCCAATTGTGTAGTGAGCTAAGGGAGTTATTGTGAGCCCAAGTTTCTTTCAAGGCTCCTAGTTTGTTTAGATATTTTTTGTTTGTATTGTAAGATAGCTCCATGAACTACAGGCAGGATCCCTGCATCCCTGCATATTTGGATATTTGTAGAACTTTTGTTGTATGAGAAACATATGATTTCTGTATTGTTTGGCTTAATGCCAATTGTATATGGATTTATGAATTCTGAACCATTTTTATGGTATGCATGTTGTTGTCTTCGCTTATATGTTGTATACCACAGTGGTATTTTGATGTCAGTTAGTTTGAGTTTCACAGGGTGGGATATTCCCTATGCCTGTGTCGGTCACGTGCTTACTCCTACAGGGGCCGTGACATGTTTTGATTAATAATGTGTATATAAACCCAGAATTGTATAAGTGTTAATGGTATTTCATAAACCTTAATTATGTTTGGTTAATATAATAAAATGTTATTATGAGTTAAATAGTTAGAAATAAAGAGGTAATGACTTCATGGAATTTAGAATATATATATATATATATATATATATATATATATATATATGTAAAAAAAATATGGAGTTGTTACACCTAACCCTATTTCCTTCCCTTTTATATATTATATCTTATAAAGATTCAAGCTCTGGTATGGCCTTGAAACAACTATAGATCCATGACCAACCTTAAAGTTCTCTACTTCCAAAATGTTATCCACCAAAATTTACAAAAAAATAAAAAAGAAGAAACACCACTTGTTGAATTTCTATTTCTCTTTCTTTGTTATTTCTTCAATTTCCAGAAACAATAGCGAAACTAAGATCCATATATATGGTGAAAGATCGAATATAGGAGTTCTTTATGTCTTCTTCATGATGTACACCATAATTATGGCAAGTATGCCAATTAAGATGACAAACACAAGTGAGACTCCATTTTAGAAATTTAGGAGTAGCGTCAAATTTTGGGGTTTTGAAGAAATTTACAATTTTGTATTTGATGTTTTCTTTTTTTCACTTGATTTGGATTAGAAGAAGATGATGATGATAATGATGAAAACCAGGAGGAGGAACAAGCAGAAGAAGAGGGGGAGATTGAAAGGAGAGGAAGGGTTAAACAATGTACTTTGGACTGATGTTGGGTATTCTGTCACAAACAGCGTGAATGAAGAAAATTGAGAGAGTTAGTGTCAAAGATCAATAACTAATGTTTTTAAAATGTTTGAAATGTTATTAAAAATAATTTTATAAATTAAATCAAATTTTGAGTCAAATATGGGAGACTAAAATGCAAACACAAAAATGGCTCATATAAAAAAAGTTTGTATTCAAGTTAGAATCCTTATTTATATAGAGATCTTCAAACAACAATAACTTCAACAACATAACATTTTCCTACTAGGTGAAATTGACTATATGGATAAACGACGTCACAATAACTTATTATAAATGAGATCAATAAAAATATTATTAATTTTTAAATCTTTCTTAATGGTTTCACCTATTATTTTCTTTGGTCTCCATTTTCTCTATCTGGTTGTTTTCCATTTAATCTACTCTTCTCAGTAGGGTTTTTGTAGATCTTCTCTATATATGGCAAAACCAACTTAAGTGAGATTTCACCGTCTTCTCAACGGTAGGTGCTACCCTAACTTTCTATTAAATGCACTCATTCTTAATCATATATCTTATAGTGTGTTCAAACATCCAGTGCAACATTCTCATCTCTGCGACATTGAGTTTATCTTTATGTTGTCTATTAATCGCCCAACATTTAGTACCATACAATATTGCAAGTCTTATAGCTGTACGATAGAGTTTTCTTTTAATTTTGAGCAACATTTTTCTATCACAAATGACACTTGAAACATTTCTCCATTTCATCCATCCGCTTAAATCCCATGGTTTACATCCTCTTTTATTTCCCCATTATTTTGTATAATAGATCCCAGATATTTAAAGCTTTTAACTTATTTTAATAGATGGTCTCCAAGTTTTACTTCTAAATTCGTATTTGTTCGCCTTTTACTAAAGTTACATTCCATATATTTTGTTTTGTTTCTACTTATACAAAACCCATGTGTTTTCAAAACTTGTCTCTATGACTCTAATTTCATATTTATTTTCTCTTTCAATTCACAATCTAGGACTATATGATATGAAAAAAGTATACATCAAGGCCCTAAATCTTAGATATGTTGAGTAACTGCGTCCAAAATCAAGTTAAAAAGATATAGACTCAGAGATGACCTTTGATGTAGTCTTATAGTTATGGTAGAATCATTTGTGTCTCCATTTTGTGTTCTCACACAAGTCGTGACCCTGTCGTACATATCTTTGATTGCTCGAATAAAAGTAATATATACTCTTTTCTTCTCTAAAAATTTCCATAAAACCCCTCTTAGCACTCTATCATATGCCTTTTTCAAATCAATGAAAACCATCTTTAAATCTTTTTGCTTCCTTTGATTTCTCTCCATCAATCTTCACAGTAAGTAAATTGCTTCCATGGCTGACTTTCTTGGTATGGAACTAAATTGATTCTCTATGACTTCAGTATTTTGTCTTAATCTCTATTCAATAACCTTCTCTTATAAATTCATAGTATAGTTTATGAGCTTAATCCTCCTATAGTTGGCACAGTTTTGTATGTCTCCCTTATTTTTATATATAGAGATTAAAGTACTTTTCTTCTATTCATCTGCCATTTTCTTAGATCTCAATATCACATTAAACAACTTAGTGAGACAACTTATGTCTTTCTTGTCTAGACCTTTCCAAACCTCAATAGGTATATTATTAGGTCCTACTACTTTGCCATTATCCATTCTCTTCAAAGCCTTCTCTACTTCAAACTCCTGAATTCTACAATAAAAGATATAATTTTGGTCTTCCTCTATAATATTTAATCTATCAGAGTAACATGCCAACTCATATTCTTAGTTAAAAAGTTCTTGAAAGTAACTCTTCTATTGTGCTTGGATATCTTACTCTCTTACCAAGACATTACCTTCTTCATATTTAATACATTGCACTTGGTGTAGGTTTATTGTCTTCCTTTCCCTACCCTTTGCAAGTTTGAAAATTTTTATTTTCCCATCCTTAGTTCTTAAGGATTGATATAGCCCTTCAACAGCTCTAAATTTCGCTTCATTTATAGCATTCTTAGCATTTTTCTTAGTAAATTTATATTTGTCCCAATTTTCATTGTCTTTATATAAGTGCCACACTTTATGACGCTCCCTTTAAACCTGAATCCTATCTTGCATCATGCATCCCACCACCAAGATTATTTATCCTTTGATCCAATAACTTTTGGTTTTCCAAGTGTCTCTTTTGCTATTTTCCTAATCCTTTTGGTCACCTCGTCCCACATATCGTTAGCGTTTCCCTATACCCCCATAAACCCCTCTTTCTCCACCCTTCTTTGAAAGCTCCTTTGTTGTTCATTCTTCAAAATCCATCACCTAATTCTTGAAACTTATTCTTACTATTTCATTCAACTCTTCTTTTAACTCGTACGTCTATAACTAAAACTCTGTGTTGGGTAGTCAAGCTCTCTCTGGGCATGACTTTGCAATCTATGCAAAATTATTTATCTGATTTTGTTACCAAGAAGAAATCTATTTGAGAGTTTGCTCCATCACTCTTATACGTGATAAGATGATCTACCTGCTTTCTAAAACAAGTGTTTGCTATTGTAAAATTAAAGGCTAAAGAAAAATTCAAGATAGTTTTACCCTCTTCATTTGCTTCCCCTAAACTGAAACCTCCATGTATACCCTTGTGTCTTTTAGATTCACTCCCTACATGCCCATTTAAATCCCTTCCTAGAAATATTTTTTCTCCCAGAGGTATTTCCTGAACTAAACCTTTTAGATCCTCGCAAAAATTTATCGTATAATGCTCCTTTAATCCAACTTGTGGTTCATATAAACTAATCACCTTAAAAGTGTTCCACTCCACTACAAGCTTTAAAGCTATGATCCTATCTTCTAATCTTTTCAAATATACCACATTGTTCCTCCACTCCTTATTGACTATAATGCCTACCCTATTACTAGTTCTTGTCTTACTGATGTATCAAAGTTTAAAACTTAAAGTATCTAATTCCTTTGCCTTTTCTCCTACCCATTTAGTTTCTTGTAGGCACATGATGTTGATCATTCTCGTAATCATGGTATCAATTGTTTTCATTGATTTTCCTCTAAGCATGCCTACATTTCAAGTTCTAAAATAGATCCTACCCTTACGAACTAACTTCCTTACCCACACCTGTTCACTAAAGTATGGGAACCCTTGCATATTTTTCACTACACTCGAGTGTCAATGCAGTGGTTCTTGATCTTTTGACACTGTACTTGAGCTATATAGTGCACTGCTTCTAGGTAATGACCTAGCCATAATACTATCACTTCGTTGATCTATGCTCATATAGATACGACAAAATTTTATGTTGGCTATCATAAGCCTAACACAACCCTTTTTTTATCCAGATTTGGAATCGACTATACAAATATAGGCAGAGTTTAGAAATCTTCAAACCTTTCATATTAATCCAAGTTTTATTTATATAGAGAATATTTTAAAAGTACCATGAACATTTAAAATACACGTAACTGATGTGTAGTTGTGCGCCTTTAATATCACTAAAAAAAAGAGATTTAATTTCATGTTCCATTAAAATTCTTTAAAACCCTAACTCAAACCCACTTATTATCACTTTAAAAATTTATACCTATTTATTTTTCTTGACATTGATTTTGACCCTTCTTCTCAGACATTGAATTGCTTGTAAATTTGTTATAATAATAAAGCAGGGGTCAATAATTTATTTTCTGAAATTTCTTTTTGGCCACTGTTAGTTTGGAATTCAATTCAAGTAAAAAAAATTAAAAAAATTGGATGTCATATCTTGAAAGTTGGATTACCATTAATTTCCTATCAAATTGAAATTGATTTTTACATAGAAAATAACATGATATTTATGAGTCAATGTAATTTTATACTTTTTGGGTTCCTGTGTCTTTCAAAGTATGTTTTTTAACAAAAAAAAACCATTATTTAGAAACAAGGGGTGGAAATTGGAAAGTGGTCAAAAAGGTTAGGAAGGGAAAAAAAGAGTAAAATTTCCCCTTAAGTTTAAAATAAAATATATACACTTTCAATCTATTCAATTTGTTACTTTAACAAAACAAGTAGAGATTGTTTTCTATTAATATATAACACATAATGTAACGACCGGTTTATATATATATATACATATAGTGACCAATAGGACATTCCAAGCAACAAACCATACACACTTATATAAGCAGCTAATATTCCATCATCATGATATATAAAACTACATTAGAGATTAATATTTAAACATACGCGACATTGAGTCATATAACTACATCAACTTAACATTGAACTCTATACCGTACATCTCCATTGGGTGTAAAGGGTGGAGGAGGTGGTGCTGGCATTGGGATCTGTACAAGGCATTGCCATCCACTGGATCTCTATGATCAAGTGCACGGAAGTAGCTAGTATATCGTTTGCTCTTATCTGAACATAACATCAAAAATAATGAGAACAGAAGTTCCTAATAGGTTTAATATTGAAAACATCATATAGTAAAATAAGAAAATCATAGTGTTATGTCCAGCTGTATAAACTACAAAAAACATTTTCTTTTTGTATATGATAAAATAACAAGAATGTATAGCATGCTTTCATATTCGATAAACAGGTTATGCATCAATATTAGGCATGTATAATAACTAGGTTATACTTCAATATTATGCTTGTATGTATATCTTTGCAATGCTTTTATGCATGGTGACTGATCATCCGCAGCCACAAGTTCCTCAACCAGTGACTTATCATCTATAGCCACATCTCAACACTCAAGGACTAATCGTCTGTAACCACGAGTTCAACCATGTACATTAACATGATATAACCATGTATACATCAAACAACTCACCTTTATCATCATGCTTACCATCCATAGCCAACTTCGTCTCTTCATATAATCACTATCTAATAATCCCTCCATCGTCATATAATAATGTACGCATCATATTCTTTAGTCATCACGACCATCACAATAGGAATATGCATTAACCAAATACATCACTAATATCATGCATAACATCATCACCACATCATTTAACAAATATGTATTAATACATTTACCATAATGTAACAAAGCATACATCATATTTTCTAATCCTCATGCATTGATATACCAGCATAGGCATCAAATCAACATGCATTTTATCTATACATTGCATATATATCTCTTATGTGATTTACTTACATGTATCTTATAATAAAATAATGGAATTAACACTACAATGCATCATACAAATATCTCCTATGCAATTTACTTGCATATGTCTCATCAGTACATAAAAAATTCACTTGCATAGGTCTCATTAATATGTATTTTTATCCATACATTAAACATACATCTCATCAATATGAAATAAGTGATTTAATTTCACATAATAAAAGGATGGAATTCACACTACAATACATCATTAAAAGGTAATTATTTGCATTTTGGTTCCCCTTAACATCAACCATTCATTAGAGTTCATTTAGAGCCTTCAAAATGCAAAACAAAGTCGTTCCAGCCTCAAGCACGGCCTAGCCATATCACCAAGCACGGCCATACTTAAAATTGTGCAAACTGTGCTGAAAAATCACAAAACAACCTAAAACAGTTATGAAAATCAAACTCTAAGATATCGGTTAATGATGATCAACACAACAATGTTGCTATCCATGTCAGGCACATTTTGAGAACCCTTTTGCGAGTTAGTTGTATGCATCGGTACAGAGGGTAGTGTGTAGAGCACATGTGGCCTTTGTGGAGGTATTTTGGCCTTAAAGTTGTCTCCCAAATTTTTTTCACCTCATGAATCCATCTGTAGCTTTAGTTTTTCATTTTGAACACTTATTCATGTGTTTATCTAAATACAGCAAGTGCACGGTATAGTTGTGGCTAGTCCAAAAAGTACGAGTCATATCCCACGGAGACCAATGTATCAACTACTAGTCTTTTATGAAATAAACTATTCAAATCATTATAATTCGAGAGATATATGGGATGGCAATTCGAAAGCAATGAAAGTCAATTGACGATTGAATTCAATTATAAAAAGGCCTATGACTAGGGTTTACCACACTTATGATGTTTAGCAACCAATACAAATATTTTCAATTGCAATTGTTTGTAATATCGGGGATGATTTAGTCTCAATTAATTAATAGCTTCTTTCAAGGTCTAATAACTGTACTTAGGTTAATCTAATTACCTACTATAGTGGTTCTTAGTTTAACTTAAACCCTTTAAGTTCTGTGCCAACCAACTGATCAATTCCTAGAAGATTTTAAACTACTTTTGTGATTAAAATATCCCTAATTAGCTGTTAAGTTTCGGCAATAACTTTCACCTTTTAGTCCATTAGTTATTAACCTAAGATATGATAAATATTGGCTAGACATTCATCAACACATACATATGCATAATAGTTAAACCGATCTTCCACAAATAATTTTAAAGGAATTCAACAATTCAATTCAATACATCATAAGTGGGTTTCCCCAATCTTAGAATAAGATATACTCAGACATAATTGAAAGAGAAAGTAAAATTAATTTCATTAAGTAAACTATAAATTTTTCAATATAATCAAAAGGGAAAGAAGTAGATGGAGAAGTAGAGATAAAGTTAACAAGATAAAACCTGGTATGAATACGTGATACAATCTTCAACTCAATGTAAATCCTATCTAAGAGCATAAAAAATCCTAATTCTACTCAAAACCTAGCCCTAAAGTGTTTTCAGTGTTCAGAATGTAAAAGTTTACAAAAGATTCAAAATAATTTTGAATCCCACTATATATAGCTTCATGGA
This sequence comes from Gleditsia sinensis, assembly GCA_037074535.1. Taxonomy (NCBI): domain Eukaryota; kingdom Viridiplantae; phylum Streptophyta; class Magnoliopsida; order Fabales; family Fabaceae; genus Gleditsia; species Gleditsia sinensis. The sequence continues at coordinate 22,232,912 of CM073464.1, forward strand.
TGCCTAAAACCCTAAAAAATACAGTAATCCTTGGTCCAGCAACATGGTCAAGTCCCACGACACGAGTTAGTTGTGCTTCGGGCTAGTTTCTGAAAGTCTACACTACCTCCTGCATGGAACACGACCTGGCTATGTTCTACATGTCCCAAATATGGTTTGGCCGTGTTGACGGTTGCTAAAGTCCATTCTTATCCATTTTTTCTGTGTTTCCTCCTTAGCTTGCTCTTAATCCAGAAAACTCTTCAAATGAGCTTTCACCCTCAATTCTTCTGCTCTTTTGCCCACATACAAAAAGAAAACAAAGCTAAGCAATATCCAGAGTAAGCAAAATAGAATATAACCAAAACATAGAAATATTCACAAGTAAACATTGAGTTAGAGGATGAAAAATAATGCATAAACACACAATTTTTCCATTTATCAACTCCCTCATGCTTAAACTTTTGCTTGTCCTTAAGTAAATAACAATACATACCAGCTCACTAGGATGAACTCATTCTAGAAAATAGGAAAGCAAAACATAGCCAATGCTTCACCCAATTAATGTAATGTAAACAGATATATGAGCAGACATTTATCATATTGTCTCCATTCTTCTAATACCAAACCCAACTTTTTTTATTATATACCTATACCTATTGTTATCATAAATCTTATGCACCAACTGATTTTTAAGCACTCAAGTAGGCCCCTGCATCCTTTAGATCTCCCTATATTTCCTTACGCTTATTTCAATTTTATCATTCTTTTTCTCACTCAAATTATTTTGCTTCACACTTTTTCTTCTTTCCTTTCTCTTTTTTTTTCTTTTTTTTATTGAAATATACAATGAGTACATTTTATGCTCCATCTCACTAGGATGTAGGTAACTTGGTTCTTATACAAAGGCCTTTTTGGTGCCTTAAAAGGGTACTCAGAGCAAATACTTTTGGGGGTTTTAAATTCCCTTATTCTTTACCTCTCCCTACCTTTACACTTTCATCATGCCAAAATAAAAAAGGCATACTTTTCCTAGCACAATAGGTGAGGTGTTTTTAAAGAATTAGGGGTTCAATGCTACTATATATTGTTCAATACAATCAAAAGAGAAAGAAGTAGATAGAGAAGTAAAGATAAAGATAGAAAGATAAAACTTTGTATGAACCCATAATACAATCTTCAACTCAATGTAAATCTTATCTAAGAGCATAAAGTAAACTTATTTATACTCAAAACATAGCTATAAAGTGTTTCCAGAGTGTCTAGAATGTAAAAGTTTACAAAAGATCCAAAAAAAATTTGAATCCCACTATATATAGCTTCATGGTTGCCTAAAACCCTAAAAAATACGGTGATGCTTGATATCGTACACGGCCATGTCTCAGGACACAAGTTGGCTATGCTTTGGGTTGGTTTCTATATGTTTGTACTGCCTCCTGCATAGATCATGGCCTAATTGTGTTTTTTAGTGTCCCATACATGGCCTGACCGTATTAAGGGTTGCCAAGGTCCATTTTTGCCCATTTCTTTTGTGTTTCCTCCTTAGCTTGCTCTTAATCCAACTAACTCTTCAAATAAGCTTTCTCCCTTGAGTTTTGGGCTTTTTTACTTACCTATAAAAAGAAAACAAAGTCAAGCAGTATCTAGAGCAAGGAAAATAGAATAGGTTCAAAACATGGAAATAATTACAAGTAAACATTGAGTTATAAGATGAAAAGCAATGCATAAACACAAAATTTTCTCATTTATCAACACTCTAAATAAGATTTTGAAAAGTTACTATTTCTAAGGTTTTTCTTCTAATTTTTAACAATTTTTTCGCATGTTTAGGTGAAAGTGATTGGCTAGCCTTGTATTTCTTGTCTTTCTAATTCTGATGGGGTTGGCAATGTCACAAATGGAGGTTTAGAAGTTATTGAACCAAAATTTCCTTAAAAGGCTTAGAGAGAAAAATAGGGTTAAGATTCTTTTAGGGTTTTCTAACCTTTTCTACTAAGGAGGCATTTTAAAAAGATAAGGGACTAGTTAGCCAAATTCCAATTCTTGGAGAAAGCCTCTGAAAATTTAGTTATTTTTCCTTTGGCCCAAAATTCTTAAAAAAACTGTTCATTTACAATGTTAAAAATTTTCAATTGCACCTATAATCCTTGAATTCTCATAATATACCATGTCAATACTTATAATAACGATCTGATAAAGAAAATAAAATCCTTTAAACTTAGGGTTATTACATGAAAGTTCTTGTTGCATGTTGGATAATGGAATTGTATCTCTTTATTTGTCACAACCTAGGTCGTGATAAGGTATAAAGGATGTTAAAGTTCTCCCAATATCTCTTATTGTTGTGTCTATTTTACTCAATAACCACAAGCGTACGACGTAACGGTATCTAGTCTGGTAAGTACGGGTCATATCTCACAGAGACCAAAGATCAATTACTAGACTTTCATGAAACAAAGTATCTAAATCAATGTAATTCGATTGGTAATATTGTCACATTTAAGTAAATAAGAAATTTAATTAACAAAAGCCTAGGGTTAGGGTTTACCATACTTATGATATTCAACATTCAACATATACCTCTAATTGTAATTATCTAGGTACTTAGGGATGGTTTAGCCTTAATTAATTAATAACATCTTTCAAGCATTACTACTCATACCTAGGTTAATCTAGTTGCCTACTTTCGTGGTTCTTAGTTCAACCTAAGTCCATTAAGTTCTATGCCAACCATGTGATTTGATTATTAGGTTTTCTTGTGTCTACCAATTGATTCAATTCCTAAAGAACCTTAAACTACTTTTGTGATTAAGATATCTCTAATTAATTATTAAGTTATGGTATTAATTTTTACCTTTCAATTCATTTCAATTCATCAGTTAATAACCTAAGACGTGATAAATATTGGATAGACATTCATCAACTCATATAATGCATAATAATTAATCCTAAATAACCATAGGCAATCACAATTAGGGTTTCACAATTCCAATTAACTTAGTATCATCTTACCATAAGTGGGTTTACTGAAACCCTAGATCAAACTCTACTCATGCATAATTGAAAGATAATTCATCATTAAATTCATTAAAGAAATCATAAATGTTCAATACAAATCAAGAGAAAGAGTAGAAGTAGAAGTAGAGATGTAAAGTGGAAAAATAAAACCTAGATTGCAGTAGATGAATTAAGAATCCAAACTTGAATCAATCTCAAATCTAATCTAAGAGCATAAGGTAAACAATAATTCTAATCTAAATCTAATCTAAGATTGTTTCATAAGCCTAAAATTGAATCTAAGTCGTATGTATGAGTCTGGATGTATTTCTCTGCATTTCCCCATGTATTTAAAACACTTTAGCTGCTCAAAACTCTAAAAATTATGAAATGTACAGACACGAAGCATGACTGTGTTTCAGGACACGGCCTAGCCGTGCTTCGGGTTGGAAATTTTGGAATTTCTCCATTGTTTGCACAGACCACGGCCTGGCCGTGTTGGGGGCTGCCAAGCTCAGATTTTACCAATTTCTTCTGTATTGCCTCTTTGCTTCCTCCTCAGCTTGTTCCAAGTCCATATGACTCTTCAAATGAGTGTTTTCCCTTGCTTCTTGGCATCTTTTACTCAACTACAAACATAAAACAAACCAAAACAGTATCTAGAGCAAACAAAACAAAACAGAACCAAGGTAGGAAAATAATCATAATTTCACTATTAACTAGGAGATAAAATATAACCATTAAATAAACAATTTTCCCCTTTATCAACTCCTCCATACTTAAACCTTTGCTTGTCCTCAAGAAAATAACATGACATAACATTAGGAAAGAGGAATATGCATACAAATTTCATATAACAGAAAAATGCAATCCAGGTAATTCTTTACTCAATCAATGTGAACACAATAGATATATCAAATAGTTTCCATTCTTCTAAAACTAAACCCAAATTCTATTATTATATACATACTTCTATTGTTACCATTAAATGTATGTGCCAAATTTATTTTTAGACACTCAAGTAAGCCACCTCATCCTTTAGATCTCCCTTTGTTGCCTTACCCTTATTTCTATTTTTCTCACTCTAATTCCTTTACTCATCATTTTTTAATCATTTTTTTCTTTTATGTATTTCATTCATTTTTTATAGAAATATACGGTGAGTGCATTTTATGCTATATCTCACTATGGTAAATGCAACTAGGTACTCATACTAAAGCCTTTTTGGTGCCTTGAAGGGGTACTTACAGTGAAAAAATTTTAGGTTTTATATTCCCTCATTTTTCACCTCTTCCTACCTTCACACTCTCATAGTGTTAAAATCAAACAAGGTTTACAATTTATAGCACTATAAAAGGGATATATTTGAAAAAATTAAAGGTTTAATGCTAGAAGAAAGAGACTAAAATAATAACTACCTATCTCATATTCTATTATGCAACACATGTTCATGAGTTAAAATCATCTTGTATTATATCAGTCTATCTCTAGAACAGCAAACTATGTGATCATTTAATGAAATAAGAAAGATTCAACTGATAAAGTATATTCATGTAAGAGGAAACTTAATCGCCAGTGAAAATCAGAAATTCAACCAATGATACTAAAAAAATCAACTAATGAATAAAAGTTTAGCCAGTGAAAACCAGAAGTCTAAGTCTACTCCCTCATGCTTAAACTTGACATTGTCCTTAATATTAGTATCAAAGAATGTACAGACAAGGGAAAGAAGTAATTTACTTGCTTACTAGTCTTTAGGAGCTGGTGGTGGATTATGGGCCAGGTGTTAGTTATAGAATGCTTGCATCATTCCCTAGGAAGCACGATGGATACCAATAGTAGGGAATGTAGCCACGAGTAGGAAGTAGACAGAACTAGCTAGACACTGGTGATGTAGGGGAAGTTTTTTTAGGGAAAAGGAATCGGTGCAGGCACGTGAATGTGGAGTGGGCATGGGTAGCAAAGGAAGAACATATGGAATGGGAGGCTTAGGTTACATAGAAAGGGAATTTCTAGGTGTAAGAGGTTAAGTGTATTGGCTGAATGGGCTTGGGTGAGGTCCTAGGTTTGGAATTTGAAAACTGAGAAGGAGAGAAAATATTGGGGAAGGAGATAGAGTTACGAGTTGCAGAGGGAAGAGGGATGGAGACCGAGATGGAAATAGAGGCACACAGTTGAAGAGTTACAAAGGGAGGGGAGAGTCTTGGTTTATGTTATGGTTGGGAGAGGGATTATGCCACGGGAATGGCTTGAAAGGGGAAGGGAAAATTGCAAGGAAGATGGTTGGGAAGGGCACGGGGAGAAAGGGAAAGACACGGGAAGAAAAAATTGAAACACGAAAGGAGAAAAGAAAAGAAAAACTGAAGAAAAGCTTACCTGGGCTCGAAGCATAGCCGTGCTTCGAGCTAGAATGGCTTTTTTTTACCTGGGACACGACCTGGGCGAAGTAGTGTTGACCAACATGGCTAGGCCATGCTTCATACTAGAAGTCCAAAGTTTCTTGGGAGTGGACCGTGTTGAGCAACACGGGGGACCTATGCTAGGCTTGGGACTTGGGACACGACCATGTCAAGTGACATGACCTACCCTTGTTGGCTGTGGGTATGGCTAATTTCTCTTAATTTTGGCTTGTGCTTGAAGAATGGGTGTGGTCTGTGACACGGGTCACCCGTGTTGCATGCTGGAAGTCACTTTTCTTCGAATTTTGCCAAGCTTTTTGATCCTTTTTAATTTTCTTTGCATATCATTCTTTTCTCCAACCTTAGGGACATAAAAATTGACCTAAAAAGCATATGGAAACATTTATTAATCCTATAACCTAAGAAATCAACTAAAATTAAAGATAAAAACATAACCAAAAGCAAGAAAGCAAAATGGAAAAAAAACTCAAAAACTGAAATGTGGGTTGCCTCTCATAAAACTCTTGTTTAAAGTCATTAGCTCGACTCTTTTTCATCTTTTAGCTCAAGGAGGTTTTAAGAAAGTTTGAATGACTTTCTTTTTGATCCATTGCCTCTTAGTATGATGCTTGGAGCTTTGTCCAATAGCCTTCAAGGATTCTCTTGGCTCATTCCTTTCTTCCTTAGCTTCGTTTAGTTGAGAGGAGGTGGCTTAGGTTTTACCTTTCGAGCTTTAATTGCCTCCTCAATTGATTTGGTTTTTGACCCCTTGATTAAGATAAGCACAAGAACTTTCCATAGAGCATAACTCAAGTGGGTCAATAGAACAAAGATTCATAACATTTGGATTCCTTTTTGGTTTAGGTAAGTCAATCAAACAACAAGATTTATTTAGAGAAGGAAGGTTCATAGTATCATCTAAATTTAACTCTACTTTCTCATCCCTTACATTCAAAGAAAGCTTTCCATCTCTCATATTAATATTGGTACCAGCTGTAGCTAGGAAAGGTCTTCCAAGAATGATGAGGATTTTATCATCTTCATCTCTAAAACTACAAAATGAATAGGTATGAAAAATTTACCTACCTTTAGAGGAACATCCTTTAATATACATACTGGATATGTAACGGATCGATCCGCCAACTGGAGGGAAAGAGTGGTAGGCTTCAAATCACCCATCTAAAGTTTCTTACAAACTAAAAGAGGCATGAGGTTCACACTTGCTCCAAGGTCACATAGAGCTCTGTCAATCTTTATTTCTCCAATGGAAAAAGGTATGGAAAAGCTTTCGGGATCCTTAAGATTTTGAGGCATCTTATTCTGAATTAATGTACTAGATCTCTTTGTCAGTGCCACAACAACATGCTCTTCAATTTTCCTCTTGTTTAAGAGGATTTCCTTTAGAAACTTTGCATAAGAAGGCATATGAGAAATTGCTTCTAAGAATGTGATATTAATGTTCAATTTCTTCAGAACATCCAGAAACCTCCCAAACTACTTCTCTAACTTAACTTTGACCAATCTCTGAGGAAAAAGGATTGGTGGCCTATAAGGTGTAAGAGCCATATATTTGGGCTCTACTTCCTTCTTTTCCTCTTCTTCTGCTTCCTCTTCCTTTCTCTTTTCTGACTCAGCTCGAGGTTATTCAATTTTCTCCTCTCTGTTGGTTGCAAAGTATGTATGCAATGTCAGAACGCAAGTGCACGTGTCGTGACCAAGTAATATAATCATGAGTGAGTATCGTCCCACGAGGAGTATACTAGAAACTACTATAGAATGCTTTGACTCGTGAAATGTTATAGCAAAATTCTGTTCGTTCACAAGATTTAATGTTTAGGAAAAGTTAAGGTTAAACAAACTAAATAATACTTTAATTAAGTTGAGAGACTCTAGGTTACGAAAGAAAAAGATATTAGGTGAACTAGGGTTGCCATAAACTTATGCACACATTTTGCTCTAAAAATTGCTATAGCAATAGCTTCAGTGCCCAGTCTTCTCTTGAATAGGGTCTTTCCAGACTACCATTCTATGCACTCCTAGGGTTTGGACATGCATCCTTGCATCAATCCCAACCCTAGAGTTGTACTTAAAGCCCCAACTATTGGGTCAAATGGGACAACCATATATTCCTATATTAGTTATGCCTATACATCCAACTCTTTTCCAGCCTCCGCCACCTTTCCAAGTCAATGTTATCCTCAGCCTTCCTCTATCTAATTTCAGTTAGCAGGAGAAGTTAAGATATACAAACACAACTGAATGACATAGCATTGCTGCAGCAAAATCATTGACAAATTAAAATGTGCATGTGTTCACTGCAACCTGTCTACAACCCTAGCTGGAAATTTAGCCCAGCCTCATATCCAAACTGGTTACAAACATTAGAATACCCAGTATGTAGTGAAGAGTAATACAACTATATGAAAAGAATATGCAGTTTCTTGCTAAACAATGAAAACACAAAAAGAGATCCAGGGAATCCTCCGCAGCAGTCCTCTTCTTCGTTCCAGTGCTTCACCATGTAGGGTTGGCCCGTCCTAGGCTAGAGTGTATCCTCACAGCCCACTCCTGTCAGGGATTTATGGGCTTCCTCTTTCTATTTTTCTTTATGTCCCCTTGCATCTCCTCCTTTTTGTGCTCTTTGTTTTCTACCTTTTATAGGCAAGCCTTGTGGTCCCATTAAAGTGGTCTGGTCTGTTGAAATTCTTCCTGCTTTTCGGCCAGCACCTCTACTAACAGCTTTCTGATGTGTTTATAATTAAGCATGATTTTAAAACCTTTAAGCTTACTTTTTGTTTGATTTAAGTAGAATATAAATAGGAATTAATTAAGTTTTGTATTTGGTGTTTTAGGAAGAAGAAAGAAGAAAAGAAGAGGAAAATAGAGAGAAAATCATGAAAAATGCTGATTTTTGACCCTTCTTTACTAAATAAGGCATATGTCACTCATTTGAACTACGATTGAGGTGAATCTAGCGGCTATGGAAATAAGAGACATAGAGCTACAGCTTTTGTGTTTGGTACTTTGGCATAATCCAAATATTTCTAGGAACTGGAGCACTGGGAATCCAACAAGGAGCACCGCGACACTGTCCAAGGGCATTGCAGTGCCCCGTCTTTGGATTTTTAGAGCGTTAGGGTGCCCGAGTAGAGCACCGTGGCACCTGCCGCAGCACCAGGTCGCTAAATTCATGATTTTTAGGGTTTTTTAATTCTAATTGAAGGCCGATAGGCTGGGATTTGACCTAGATACATTTCTACTTTGATTAGGAAGAGCTAATCTATAAAAAGGGAGGAAAGCAAGCAGAAAATTGATTCAATCATTCATCCAAGTTGTTAATTAACTTCTTTAATTCTTGTTTAGATTTTCTTATGGCCTTGCACGGCTGATTTATTTTTAGTTGGTAGAGGTAGATTGAAACCTCAAGGGATCTTTATGCATTGTGAGATTTGGACTTGATTTTATAATTTCAATCTTAATTGAGTATTGATTATTCATCTGCTCTTCTTCTCAATGATTATTCATTTGATTGCTAGGGAGGCCTACTAGTATATTATCTATCTTAATCTACCGTTGAATTATGTTTTGAACAAAGTCTTCAATTCTATGATTCATGAGGCAAATAGGTTTGAGGATTTTGGATTATAAATCATTGAACCTATGATGGATAATTAACTAAATTAGATATACCCGATGTGTTTATATTTATTTAGCTCTTTTAATTTCTCTAGTTCTTTATGCGGTTAATAAGCTATGCTTTACCGATGTGCTAAAGGATTGCTTGTTAATTAGGGTTTAATTGGTGCGATTGTCATTAATTTACTAGACTTAAGGAGGAGTAAGGTTAGAAACCCAATGATAAATATTCAATTATAGATTGATTATGTTGTCAATGATCAATGCAATCCCTTGACAGTGGATATCAATCGAAACCAACGTCTTTATCATTAATCACTCTCTCTTATTTACTTTCATTATTATTTACTTGGTTTTATTTACAATTATCAATTCCCCCCTTTCTTAATCACATAAGGTAATTCTAATCTCTATGGGATCGACCCTTACTCCTACTACTACAGGTTATTTTTTTGGTAAGGTATCAATTTGGGTGTACCTGCTACAGTACGCACCAAATTTTGGCGCCGTTGTCGGGGACTGCGTCTATTACTTTTTGTGATTTTTTATTTATTTATGCCTATGACTCGTTCTTCTAATTCTTAAGATTTACAATTCAATCCAGATATTGAAAAATCTGTATATAGGCACAAAAGAGAACTTCAAGATGACATTGATCAAGAAAAGGAGGAAGTAACCATGGCGAGGCACCCCACTCTAAAGGAGCTTGTAGCTCCAAATTTGCATCAGCAACCCTTATGCATTGCTTTTCCAAATCTTGATGACAATGTTAATTTTAAGTTAAAATCTGGATTAATTCATCTCTTACCTAAATTTCATGATCTTGCAGGTGAAGATCTGCATAAACATTTGAAGGAATTTCATATGGTATGTACCAATATGAAGCCCCTTGGAGTAACTGAGGAACAAATAAAACTGAGGGATTTTCCTTTTTCATTAAGAGATTCAGCCAAAGATTGATTGTATTATTTTCCCTCTGGTACTATCACTACTTGGAATGAGATGAAGAGAATGCTTTTAGAACGTTATTTTCCTACATCTAGAGCTGTTACTATCAAGAAAGAAATATGCAGCATTAGGCAATTGCATGGAGAAACACTTTATGAATATTGGGAAAGGTTTAAAAAGCTTTGTGCAAGATGCCCACATCATTTGATTAGTGAGTAGCTACTAATCCAATATTTCTATGAAGGTCTTTTGCAGGGAGATAGGACCATGATAGATGTAGCTAGTGGAGGAACACTAGTAGATAAGACTCTTGAAGCAGCCAGAATCCTGATATCAAATATGGCTGCCAATCCCCAACAATTTGGCATTAGACAGGATCCTCCTATTAGACATGCCCATGAGGTAAGTACTACTTCTCTTCAGAATCAGATATTTGAACTTACCTCTCTTGTGCACCAAATGGCTACAGGTACACCACAGCAAGTTAAAATCTGTGGAATATGTTTAGCAACAGGGCACCTTACTGATATGTGCCCAACACTTCAAGAGGAATCCACTTAACAAGTTAATGCTGCAAGAGTTTTTTCTGACCAACCAAAGAGGTATGATCCATATGCTAATACATATAATCCTGGATGAAAGGATCATCCAAATTTCAGGTATGGGAATGCACAAAATAGGCCTGCAGGACAAAATTTTTAGCATAACCAACAAGTCTATTATCCTACACAGAATGCATCCCTAGATCACCAGGTAAGTAATCCATTGGAAGATATTGTGAAAACTCTTGTACGTAATTCTCATCAATTTCAGCAAGAGACAAGAGCCAACATTTAGAACCTGACAACTCAAGTAGGTCAGTTAGCAACCACAATGAGTCGATTGGATGCTCAAAACTCAAGTAAGTTAACTTCTCAAACTGTGGTAAATCCTAGAGAAAATTTCAGTGCAATTATTTCAATGAATGGTAAGGAAACTGAAGGTTTACCATCCCTTTCTTCTCCTAAAAAGCATGAGAAATTACATAAGGAGAAAGAAGAATCTATAGGTAAGTCTCTATCTACTCCAAATTATGAAGTAATGCCTCCTTTTCCAAAAGCTCTTAAAGAGAATAGGCTAGATGAGAAAACTTCTGAATTGTATGACATCTTTAAAAAATGTGAAGTTAATCTCCCCCTTCTAGATACCATTAAACAAGTGCCAAGATATGCAAAGTTCTTGAAAGAGCTATGTACTAAAAAAGAAGGGCAAAAATTAAAGGATTTTGAAAAGGTTCATATGAGTCAAAATGTATCTGCTATGATACAAACAAAACTCCCTACTAAATGCAAGGATCTAGGTATGTTTACTATTCCATGCAAAATTGGGAGAACTCGCATTGAAAAGGCTATGCTAGATTTAGGAGCTTCCATCAATGTTATGCCATATTCTATAGATACATCTTTGAATTTGGGACCATTAAAATCTGCAAATTTGATAATTCAACTAGCAGACAGGTCCATTGCATATCCTAAGGGAATAATTGAGGATGTCTTGGTGCAGGTAGATGATTTGGTGTTCCTTGCAGATTTTTATGTTCTTGACATGGACAATGGGGATTTTACTTCTCCAATATTATTAGGGAGACCATTCTTGAAAACCTTTAAAACAAAGATAGATGTTCATAATGGTACACTCACTATGGAATTTGATGGTGTAGTAATAAAATTCAATATGTATGAAGCCATGAAACACCTAGGTGATGATACTCCTATTTATTCCATTGATGTACTTGATTCTTTGGCATACGATGTGTTTGAATTAAATGAAAAGGATAAAATGAAGGAAAGTGTGAACAAATCTATAATAGAAGATGATGGTGAGATAGACTTAGATGAAGAAACAAAGGAGAAACTGGCTGCACTCAATGATTTTTCAAAAGGGCCATAAAAAGATAAGGTTGCTTATATAGAATTATCAAATTCTGATACTACTCTTGCACCTTCTATTTTGCAAGACCGTGGATAAATTTTGTCACCTCTTCCTAATCACCTAAAATACTTGGAAGTAGGAGCTGCATCACCTATTATAGTTGCAAAAAGTTTAGGTGTTAAAAAAGAAGAGGAATTGATGCATATTCTTTAGGAAAAAAGAAATTCCATTACAAAAACAATTGCAAACCTTAAAGGCATAGACCCGACTACAAAGTTGCATCAAGTTCTAGAAATAAAAAGGGTTAGACCCCTTAAAGGTAAGAAATCTCTCCCTTGGTTAGGAACACTTGTTATTGCTAATGTGGCTTCTAGTTACGCAGTTGAATTTCAAGGATTAAATCAGTCCCAGAAATTTAAAGTGAACATCAAAGAGCCTCCATGAACAAAGATAGGGAACTGGGTTGAGCCAACGACATTAAACAAAGGCGCTTATTGGGAGGCAACCCAACATAGTCAAAAAAAAAGTGCAAAGCAGAAAATTCAAGATCCAACAATGCAACACACTCATTCTAACTCAAACAAATTCAGGGAAGTTCACTTAACTCATATGTTTTTCTATATCCTTCCCTAATTCTTATCTTTCTTTTACATTGAGGACAATGTAAATTGAGTGTGGGGGTGGGCGTATATTTTTTTGAATCATTGTGACCCTATTATGAGCATCAATTTTCTGATTTTCCACTATTAATACACTTTTATTGCGTTTAGCAAGTTGAGTGATTGTGTAAGTGTTCAATTTATGTTTTGGGATATTAGGCACAACCAACAGCCAATGCTATGACTGTCCAAATTTTTTTTTAACTCTTGAAAAATATAGAAAATTCATGGTTATATGCAATTTTATCCCTTTTGCAATTTATTACTTTTGACTTTAGAATCCTGAAATATTTTTGCACAATAACTTTGGGCATTTTATTTTATATTTTACTTAGAGAAGGTTTATATAATTCAAAAATATTTCATGATCTCTGTAACATCCCTAATTTCGTTTCTTTTATTAATAAAAGTACATAAATATTTAATTAAGGAAATAAAATTTATTAGACAATATTTTAAATATCTAAGGAAATATAATCCTTAGAAATTCTTCACCTTATGTATATGCATAGAAAATGTTTCTAACATTAAGAGAACAAATAAAGAGGGAAAACCTAATAGGAAAAAAATTAGAAATAACATACTAAAGAGATGTAAAATTCTTGGATAAGAAAGATAAATTTTTAGAAACAAGTAAAGGTCTTAAAATTTCAAGAACATTGGATTAGGGTAATTTTTCCTAATTCAAAAACTAGAGTTACTAAGTTTAACATCTTTACCCATACATTGGGCTTTTACCTCTGGATACTTCATATAGAGTTTTTCCACTTCACATAAGTTTCTAGCAAGCCCATTGGATAACCTAGGCAAGAAATAAAACATAGACTTGGACTAGGATATAGTAATTGGATCGATAGCCCAAAAATTATGAAAATGTGACCAAGCCCTCCAAGAGAGGTAGAATTTTATCCAAAGCAAAGAAAATGGGTAGGAATAAGCCCAAATCCAAGAGGAAAAATAAAATAAAATAAATTAGGTGATGATATAATAATGTAATAATAATAAAGATTAGTTTACATGGCATTAAGACAAAAATTTAGCAAGTGGTGTGATTCTACTTTCATAATTTTGGCAAGTGGCATGATAATACAAGGCTTTAGGACAAAAACATCTATATCCTACACTCATAATTTTAGCAAGTGGTATGATAATACATGGCATTAGGACAAAACATTCATATCCCACACAAATAATATCAACCAAATAATGGAGATTTAAGGGCTAGAAATTTTCCACCTAAAAAGGCAAACCTATCATACTTGTTTAAGACAAAAGAAAATGGAAACGAATCCCTAAATCAAAGGGACCTTGTCCCTTATCTTAAGAACATATTATCATAATTTTCAAAATACAAATCTTCTTTTCCTATGCATATCTTGACTAAGGAAAAGGAAGACAAGAACATAAGTTGTTTGTTTTCCAAAAATTCAACAAAGTATATCCTAATTGTGATAAGGTAAACCCATGATCATGAAAGGTGTATTATTTGGTGGTCTATTTAAGCAAAACCCACCCGTACAACATTTTAATTTCGTCCAACTGAGGAAGAGAGAGAAATAGAAGCAAGGTAGAGTGAAGAAAGGAGAGAAAGAAAGGAGAAGAAAGGAAGGAAGAAGAAGGAGAAGTTTAGAAGGCTAAGTACTCAAGGTAAGTTACCTTAATCTCCACTTGAATCCATTTTTCTTCTTCATCCTTGAGGTTCAAAAACTCATCCTCCTTCTCTTACCTAAGCTGTTATAAAAGCTAAGGGAAGGGAGGAATCTTGCTACTTCTTTCAAGAGGAAACAAGAAAACCAATTCACTAAGTGAGCTAGGGAGATTATTAGGTAAGTTTAAAAATATTTCTTTTTGAAGAAAACTTTTGAAACTTATAATATTTATATGAGATTTTGATCTTAGAACTTTGATGATTGGTCATGATGTTGCTATATCATGTTACATATTGATCTTGCATGTGATGTATATTTGAATACTTAGACTGGTATAGAAAGTTCTGCATAGGTATGGCTATAGGTGGCAATATGTTTAGCTTCTGTGTTTTAATTTCAAGGAATTATCTGTATTGAATTAAAATAAATGGTTAACATAAGAATTATAGCTATGTGTGTCACGGATTTTTAACCACTAGAATCATTCAATTTAGAGTCCATATTAAGAAGATATGAGCTGATTAGTAGTCAAAGGTCAGAAAATGGTTCATCAGGGAAGAATATGTTAGGATAGTTTTGTATTTTAATTTTTGGGAATTATTTGGATAGAATTAAAATAAATAGTTAACAAAATAATTATAGCTATGTGTGTCACGGATGTTTCGCCCCTGGAATCATTCAATTTGGAGTCCATATGAGGAAGATATGAGCTTATTAGTAGTCAAAGGTCAGAAAATGGTTCATCAGGGAAGAATATGTTAGGATAGCTTCTGTATTTTAATTTTTGGGAATTATTTGTATGGAATTATAATAAATGGTTAACATACGCATTAAAGATATGTGTGTCACGGATTTTTAACCACTGGAATCACTCAAGTTGGAGTCCTTATGAGGTAGATATAGTCTGATTAGTAGGTAGAGGTCAGAACCTATCTGAGAAGAAATAACCTATATATTTAGGGAGTAATATCACCTTGCTTTCTTAATATTTTGATACAATGTTCAACATAATAGTTTTAGATAATTTTTTTATCTTGAAATTGACACCAAGATCACCTATATCGGACTTCAATTGATGGAGTTATGCTCTTATTAGTAAGAGAATGTTAGATATGATGAGAACCTGCATCAAGAAAATAAAGAAATAAAATTAATATTTAAAAAAGAAGACGAATCTTATAAATGACTAGTATATGCCATAGCCATTGCCATTGTATGAACTTCTTACCATCTTAAGTGTAAAATTCTGACATGGAAATATTTTATAAAGTGATATTTGAAATGGTTATGTTCATGGCATGATTACCAATGATTTATGGTAATAGTTATATTTTGATGAATATACTTGTTATTGAAAGCATATTTTTGGCTATCATTGTGAAAAGAAAAAAAATGAGCACGGTCACATGGCAATCCGTGTGGTGCACCAGTAGGGGACGCCCTACCAACAGTTATGATTATGATTATGAGAAAAGAAAGAGAAAGTGTGCCATGTCAGATGGAGCGAGAAAAGCTCGTACCGAAGAGTAGAGGATACTCTCCCTGACCGGGGTAGCTTGAAATGAGAATAAGTTGATGGCCATCATATGATATTCTGAAAAATAGTTAATCCTGTCATACATATCATTACTGTATGATTCTTATGTGCATAGATATAATGCATTCATGTGACCAAATATATTTTCTGTAGTTTATACAGCTGAACATGACATGATGAACTATATTGATGGTAAATTATGATTTATTGTTGAACCTACTGGGATTTAATTCTCACTATATTTCCATATCATATTCAGAAGAATAATACAGATTTTCTCAATGACACTTATTATTTTCGTATGTTGGATCGAGGTGCCCTACCTTGGGCAACTACCAGTTATATCAGATGTATCTGTAGTAGATGTGACTAAGATTCCGGTGGAGGTGCCACCTGCACCAGTGTCCCCGGAAGTAGTCGACATAGATGATTAGAACTAATATGTATCTTTGTTCAAATGTTTGTAAAATAATGGTGTGTATGGAAACTCAGTATTGTATCACTGTTAATAATAATTATGCTTGGTTTAAGTGATTATTACTACGAGTTAAGTGGTTAGAATTAAAGTAGTAATATGTTCATGGAATTTTACAAATATAAAAAAAAATTATTACATTTACATAAATGGAGTTGTTACATAATTGGTATCAGAGAAGGTCGATCCTAGATGGCCAGTGGGTGGATGGTTATCTGAATCAATCTTATAGTGTCTTGAGTATGTTGTGGTTGTGCTGTGTAAGGGATCAATGATTCATATAGGTAAGAAATTACTAGTGTTTCCTATCTATATGCCGAGGTGGTGTTATGACTGCTATTAAATATTTTTGAACTAACTATTGGGCTTGATCACCTCAATAACAGCATAACTTTGTTTTTGCCACAGTAGGAAATGACACCACCAAGGAGGAATCCAGCAACCAATGCAGAGGAAACCCTACACAACCTTGCCACGGCAATTCGAGACCAAGTCATGACCACCAACCAAATTTTACAATATCTCCAAAATGCTAATAACCCAAATGGTGAGAATGGTGCTAACAACCAGATGGCTAGAAAAGATAATGGCATATTCGAGTTCCTAAGGATTAGACCACCTTGTTTCCAAGTTGGCTATAACCCAACGGTAGCCGAAAGGTGGATAAGGGAATTAGAGAAAATCTTTGAAGTGATGGGCTGTACTGAAGAGCAGCAAGTTATTTTTGTTGCATATATGTTAAACGATGAAGCAGAATACTGGTGGCAAGGAGCTAGAGAACTTTTAGCTCATAAGGGAAGACAGATCACCTGGCAAGTGTTCAAGGACATTTTTTTTGAAAAGTACTTTCCAAGTACTGTACGAGCAGAGAAAGAGATTGAATTTCTCCAACTCAGGCAAGGCAGCATGACCGTAGACCAGTATATTGCAAGGTTCGAAGAGCTGTTTAAGTTCTCTTATCTGCGATATAACCTAGATGAAGCATGGAAGGCGGTTAAGTTCGAAGCGGGACTAAACCCGGAGATAAAGAATGCTGTTATAGCTATGGAGATCAGGGAGTTTGTACCTCTGATAAATAAATGCAGACTCCTGGAAAAGAGTTTAAGGGTAGTTGAGGACGAGAAGCAAAGGCGAAACCTATGGAAGAGGAAGAAAAAGTTTCCCAACCGTGGAAAGAACGTGAGAAGAAGTGGATATGGAGCTAGTAAGAGGCCATTGATTGCGGGTCCTAGACCTTTTCAACAAGACCTCACCCCAGTCAAGTGCGCTAAGTGCAGACGCATGCATGGTAATTGGCCATGCTACATGGGACAAGATGTCTGCTTCAATTGTGGACAAAAGGGACATTTGCGAGAAACTGCCCACAGAATGTGAGGAAGCAGCCAGAACAAAGGCCTCAGGTGAAAGGAAGGGTTTTCACCCTGAGCGGCCAAGAGGCAGCTTAATCTTCTGAAATGATTCAAGGTACATGCTATATCTATGGATTTGCTCTTATGGTGTTATTTGACTCTGGTGCTAGTCATTCATTTATATCCGAAGAATGTATTAGGAAGTTTTAGTTTCCTATTTCTGAAACTCCCTATAAGCTATCCGTAATAACCCCTACAGGGGAACGGGTATTAACTTCCTCTATATGTAAGGACTGTCAAGTCACCATCTAGGAGAAAACTTTTTCTGTAGACCTCGTCTGTTTACCTTTAAGAGGTATTGAGGTCATTCTAGAGTTAGACTGGATGTCTAGAAATCGAGTCTTGCTGAATTGTTGTAACAAGACCATTGAATTTCTACCTCTTACTCCGAAAGAGGAGATCCAGTTATTGATGCTAAATGCCAATCAAGTTAATAGGGAGTTGAAGGATGGAGTACTTGGATACATTCTCTTGTATTTATCAAACCTAGAAGTCGAATCGAAGCTTGATGAAATCCCAATAGCCAATGAGTTTCCTGAAGTATTTCGATCAGATATTCCAGGCTTACCTCCCAAGAGAGAGATAGAGTTCTCTATTGATCTCTTACCTGGGACAGGGCCTATCTCTATTGCACCATATTGAATGGCCTCGAAGGAATTACAGAAACTTAAGAAGCAGTTGGAGGAACTATTAGACAAGCAATTCATTAGACCGAGTGTATCACCTTGGGGAGCTCCTGTATTGTTTGTTAAGAAGAAAGACGGGAGCTTGAGACTATGGATAGATTACAGACAGCTGAATAAGGTGACTATAAAAAACAAGTACCCTCTCCCTAGGATAGATGACTTATTGGCTCAATTGAAGGGAGCCTCCATCTTTTCTAAAATTGACTTGAGGTCAGGATATCATCAGATTAGGATCAAGGAGGAGGACGTACCAAAAACTGCCTTCAGGACTAGGTATAGGCACTATGAGTTTCTCATAATGCCCTTCGGGTTGACGAATGCACCTGCAATTTTCATGGATTACATGAATCACATTTTTTGACCCTACATAGATCAATTTGTTGTAGTGTTCATTGATGAAATCTTGATATATTCTAAGAGTGAGTAAAAACATGAACAACATCTCTGAATCGTGCTGCAAGTGATGAAAGAGAAAAATTTATATGCCAAATTGGAGAAGTGTGAATTTTGGCTGTCAGAGGTGAAGTTTCTCAGACATGTCATCTCTAATAGAGGGATAGCTGTAGATCCTAGCAAGACAGAAGCAGTGATTCAGTGGGAGAGACCAAAGACGGTTACGAAAGTCAGAAGTTTCCTGGGTTTGGCAGGATACTACCAGAGGTTTATACAACACTTCTCTCGTATAGCCTTGCCATTGACTAAATTGACCAAGAAAGGAAGTCCTTTCAAATGGACTGATCAATGTGAAGCTAGTTTTCAGGAGCTGAAGACAAGACTGACCACTCCTCTTGTTTTAATTATTCCAGACCCCACAGGACATTTTGAAGTGTATAGTGACGCTTCAAAGAAAGGGCTAAGATGTGTGCTAATGCAAGATAAGAGAGTAGTTGCTTACGCCTCTAGGCAACTGAGACCCCACGAAGGAAACTATCCAACCCATGATCTTGAATTGGTGGCAGTGGTGTTTGCCTTAAAGATTTGACGACACTATTTGTACGGGGTAACCTTTGAAGTATATTGTGATCATAAGAGTCTTAAATACCTATTTGATTAGAAGGAGTTAAATATAAGGCAACGAAGATGGGTAGAATTCCTCAATGACTACAAGTTTGAGATAAAGTATCATCTCGGAAAGGCGAATGTTGTAGCAGATGCCTTGAGTCAAAAATCTCTGCACATGGGTCAGATGATGGTTTATGAGATGCAGATGCTAGAGGAGTTTCGAAATTTGAAGCTAGCCACTACTCTTACTCCAAAGAATCTAGTCACTAATGGTTTAAGTATAGGGTGTGACCTTAGAGCCCAGATCAAAGAGGCTCAAGCTCACGACCAATACTTACAGGATCATAAAGACCAAGGTAATTTTTCTGTCATGGAAGATGGAGCAATCATGTATAAGGGAAGGATTTGTGTCCCTCAAGAACGAGAGTTGAGGACTAAGATCCTGTAGGAAGCGCATCAGAGTAAATACACAGTCCATCCTGGATGCACTAAAATGTACCAAGATTTAAAAAGGATGTATTGGTGGCCATGGATGAAAAAGGACATTGCCGAGTTTGTGGCGAAATGTCTCATTTGTCAAAAGGTGAAGGTGGAGCATCAAAAGCCAGCGGGATTTCTACAACCTCTTGAAATCCCTAAATGGAAATGGGACAGTATCTCAATGGACTTTGTTGGAGGATTACCTAACACTTCAGTGGGACATGACTCTATTTAGGTAATAATTGACAGTTTAACCAAATCTGTTCACTTTTTGCCCATAAAAATTAACTATTCACTGGATAAATTAGCCCATTTGTACGTCCAGGAAATAGTTAGACTACATGGAATTCCCTAAAATTCTGATAGAGATCCGAGGTTCACATCGAGGTTTTGGAAGGCGTTACAGGAAGCTTTTGGTACTCAGTTGCGGTTCAGTACTACCTACCATCCTCAGACTGATGGGCAGACAGAACGAACCATTCAAACCCTAGAAGATATGTTGAGGGCATGTGTGATAGAGCAAGGTAAAGGATGGGATAAGTACCTACCTTTAGTAGAGTTTGCTTATAATAATAGCTATCACTCTAGTATTAAGATGGCCCCCTATGAAGCTTTATACGGTAGAAAGTGTCGATCTCCACTATGTTGGTTTGAGGTAGGAGAAAAGAACTTGTTGGGTCCTGATCTAGTTCAACAAACCACTGAACAAATCAGGATGATACGAGACAAAATACTTACAGCTCAGAGTCGGCAAAAGAGTTACTATGATAAGAGACATAGACCTCTAGAATTTGAGGAAGGAGACCATGTATTTCTGAAACTTTCTCCGACTATTCGAGTTGGTAGGTCTCTCAAAACAAGAAAGCTAAGTCCGCGATTTTTGGGACCCTACCAAATTCTAAAGAAAGTAGGGACATCAGCATATCAAGTTGCTCTCCCACCTAATTTGTCCAACCTACATAATGTTTTCCATGTATCACAGCTGCAGAAGTATATTCGAGATTCATCATATATAATACAGTATGAACCAATCCAAATAAAAGAGAACATGACATACCAGCTAGTACCTGCATCCATATTAGACACTCACGTGAAGCAACTGAGAAATAAAACCATTCCCCTTGTTAAGGTGTTATGGGAAGGTTTGACTTTGGAAGAAGCAACTTGGGAGCTAGAAGAAGTCATCAGCAAGAAATATCCGCAATTGTTCTTATTAGGTAATTTCTGAAATTTTGAGGACAAAATTTCTTTTAGGGGGAGAGAAATGTAACATCCCTAATTTCGTTTCTTTTATTGATAAAAGTACATAAATATTTAATTAAGGAAATAAAATTTATTAGACAATATTTTAGATATCTAAGAAAATATAATCCTTAGAAATTCTTCACCTTATGTATATGCATAGAAAATGTTTCAAACATTAAGAGAACAAATAAAGAGGGAAAACCTAATAGGAAAAAAAATTAGAAATAACATACTAAAGAGATGCAAAATTCTTGGATAAGAAAGATAAATTTTTAGAAACAAGTAAAGGTCTTAAAATTTCAAGAACATTGGATTAGGGTAATTTTTCCTAATTCAAGAACTAGAGCTACTAAGTTTAACATCTTTACCCATACATTGGGCTTTTACCTATGGACACTTCATATAGAGTTTTTCCACTTCACATAAGTTTCTAGTAAGCCCATTGGATAACCTAGGCAAGAAATAAAACATAGACTTGGACTAGGATATAGTAATTGGATCGATAGCCCAAAAATTATGAAAATGTGACGAAACCCTCCAAGAAAGGTAGAATTTTATCCAAAGCAAAGAAAATGGGTAGGAATAAGCCCAAATCCAAGAGGAAAAATAAAATAAAATAAATTAGGTGATGATATAATAATGTAATAATAATAAAGATTAGGTTACATGGCATTAAGACAAAAATTTAGCAAATGGTGTGATTCTACATTCATAATTTTGGCAAGTGGCATGATAATACAAGGATTTAGGACAAAAATATCTATATCCTACACTCATAATTTTAGCATATGGTATGATAATACATGGCATTAAGATAAAACATTCCTATCCCACACAAATAATATCAACCAAATAATGGAGATTCAATGGCTAGAAATTTGCCACCTAAAAAGGCAAACCTATCATACTTGTTTAAGACAAAAGAAAATGGAAACGAATCCCTAAATCAAAGGGACCTTGTCCCTTATCTTAAGAACATATCATCATAATTTTCAAAATACAAATCTCCTTTTCCTACGCATATCTTGACTAAGGAAGAGGAAGACAAGAACATAAGTTGTTTGTTTTCCAAAAATTCAACAAAGTGTATCCTAATTGTGATAAGATAGATCCATGATCATGAAAGGTGTATTATTTGGGGGTCTATTTAAGCAAAACCCACCCGTACAACATTTTAATTTTGTCCAACTGAGGAAGAGAGAGAAATAGAAGCAAGGTAGAGTGAGGAAAGGAGAGAAAGAAAGGAGAAGAAAGGAAGGAAGAAGAAGGAGAAGTTCAGAAGGCTAAGTACTCAAGGTAAGTTACCTTAATCTCCACTTGAATCCATTTTTCTTCTTCATCCTTGAGGTTCAAAAACTCATCCTCCTTCTCTTACCTAAGCTTCTAGAAAAGCTAAAGGAAGGGAGGAATCTTGCTACTTCTTTCAAGAGGAAACAAGAAAACCAATTCACTAAGTGAGCTAGGGAGATTATTAGGTAAGTTTAACAATATTTCTTTTTGAAGAAAACTTTTGAAACTTATAATATTTATATGAGATTTTGATCTTAGAACTTTGATGATGGGTCATGATGTTGCTATATCATGTTACATATTGATCTTGCATGTGATGTATGTTTGTATACTTAGACTGGTATAGAATGTTCTGCATAGGTATGGCTATGGGTGGCAATATGTTTAGCTTCTGTGTTTTAATTTCAGGAAATTATCTGTATTGAATTAAAATAAATGGTTAACATAAGAATTATAGCTATGTGTGTCACGGATTTTTAACCACTAGAATCATTCAATTTGGAGTCCATATGAGGAAGATATGAGCTGATTAGTAGTCAAAGGTCAGAAAATGGTTCATCAGGGAAGAATATGTTAGGATAGTTTCTGTATTTTAATTTTTGGGAATTATCTGTATAGAATTAAAATAAATAGTTAACAAAATAATTATAGCTATGTGTGTCACGGATGTTTCGCCCCTGGAATCATTCAATTTGGAGTCCATATGAGGAAGATATGAGCTTATTAGTAGTCAAAGGTCAGAAAATGGTTCATCAGGGAAGAATATGTTAGGATAGCTTCTGTATTTTAATTTGTGGGAATTATCTGTATGAAATTATAATAAATCGTTAACATACGCATTATAGATATGTGTGTCATGGATTTTTAGCCACTGGAATCACTCAAGTTGGAGTCCTTATGAGGTAGATATAGTCTGATTAGTAGGTAGAGGTCATAACCTATCTGAGAAGAAATAACCTATACATTTAGGGAGTAATATCACCTAGATTTCTTAATATTTCGCTACAATGTTCAACATAATAGTTTTAGATAATTTTTTTATCTTGAAATTGACACCAAGATCACCTATATCGGAGTTCAATTGATGGAGTTATGCTCTTATTAGTAAAAGAATGTTAGATATGATGAAAACCTACATCAAGAAAATAAAGAAATAAAATTAATATTTAAAAAAGAAGACGAATCTTATAAATGACTAGTATATGCCATAGCCATTGCCATTGTATGAACTTCTTACCATCTTAAGTGTAAAATTCTGACATGGAAATATTTTATAAAGTGGTATTTGAAATGGTTATGTTCATGGCATGATTACCAATGATTTATGGTAATAGTTATATTTTGATGAATATACTTGTTATTGAAAGCATATTTTTGGCTATCATTGTGAAAAGAAAAATAATGAGCACGGTCACATGGCAATCCGTGTGGTGCACCAATAGGGGACGCCCTACCAACAGTTATGATTATGATTATGAGAAAAGAAAGAGAAAGTGTGCCATGTCGGACGGAGCGAGAAAAGCTCGTACCAGAGAGTAAAGGATACTCTCCCTGACCGAGGTAGCTTGAAATAAGAATAAGTTGATGGCCATCATATGATATTCTGAAAATAGTTAATCATGTCATACATATCATTACTGTATGATTCTTATGTGCATAGATATAATGCATTCATGTGACCAAAGATATTTTCTGTAGTTTATACAGCTGAACATGACATGATGAACTATATTGATGGTAAATTATGATTTATTGTTAAACCTACTGGGATTTAATTCTCACTATATTTCCATATCATGTTCAGAAGAATAATACAGATTTTCTCAATGACACTTATTATTTCCGTACGTTGGATCGAGGTGCCCTACCTTGGGCAACTACCAGTTATATCAGATGTATTTGTAGTAGATGTGACTGAGATTCCAGTGGAGGTGCCACCCGCACCAGTGTCCCCGGAAGTAGTCGACATAGATGATTAGAACTAATATGTATCTTTGTACAAATGTTTGTAAAATAATGGTGTGTATTTTGTAAAATAATGGTATGTATGGAAATTCAGTATTGTATCTCTGTTAATAACAATTATGCTTGGTTAAAGTGATTATTATTACGAGTTAAGTGGTTAGAATTAAAGTAGTAATAACTTCATGGAATTTTACAAATATAAAAAAAAATTGTTACATTTACATAAATGGAGTTATTACAATCTCAACAGGATTCTAGAACTTATTTTAATGCTGCTTGAGGCGAAATCCTAGGATAATACTATTATTTGGGAGATGATTTAGGCATTATTGGATAGATTGAGCCTTTCTAGCCTAACCTAAGTAATGAAATATCCTTAGTTCCTCTATCTTGAGCTTAATGAACTTTTCCTTCTAAAAACCACAAACAAGCCAAAAGCCAAATTCTGTATGAATATCCTTATTTTTTATCCTATTCACTCACTCCATGTTTATTGAAAGAAAAACAAAAGAGAATTACGCAAAGAAGAGAGAAGAAAAATCTAAAGAGGATAAAAGCAAATTTTGTGGGTGAAAGAAAAAAAAATTTGAGAACCAAGGAAAAGGATGGATTAAACTCAATTGAAACAAGAAAATGAATGTGGGGAGAAAATCTCCCCAAATTTATAAAAGTTCTAGAGATCATATTTAATCATGTGGTTTTGGGTGATTGAGCCTAAATTGGTATCCTTTATCCTACCTTATACCCTAGCCACATTACAAGTTAAATAAAGTCCTATTGATCCTAGAGGTAGTCTTGGCCTATATTAGTGGAGAGTGGCATGCAGAATAAGCATATGGAAATCCTAAACTATTTAGATATCTACAACCAAAATTTTGGTATATATAAACTCATCCGAGTAAAAGAAAATTTAATGGCCCAAAACACACACACACTCGGGATTCAAGATAATAAAATAATGGATTGCGTTCGGGTTAATCTTGTGCATGATTATAATCTTTCAAAAAAAAATTTGAACATATTTAAGATATGAGATAAAAGGCTTGGTAAGCCTAACACTCACTACATATATTGATTTTTGTTTTTGTCTTTAGGAATTATTTTGCTTGAGGACAAGCAAAAGGTTGAGTGTAGGGGTATTTGATGTGTTTATAATTAAGCATGATTTTAATACCTTTAAGCTTACTTTTTGTTTGATTTAAGTAGAATATAAATAGGAATTAATTGAGTTTTGTATTTGGTGTTTTAGGAAGATGAAAGAAGAAAAGAAGAGGAAAATAGAGAGAAAATCATGAAAAATGCTGATTTTTGACACTTCATAAGTAAATGAGGCATATCTCACTAATTTAAACTCTGCTTGAGGTGATTCTAGCGGCTATGGAAAGAAAAGACAAAGAGTGAACTTTTGTGTTCAGCACTTTGGCAGAATCTAGATATTTCTAGGTGCCACAGCGCTTTCAAAAGAGCACCGCGACGCCCCGTCTTTGGATTTCCGCAGTGCCAGGGTGCCCGAGTAGAGTGCCATGGGACCCGCCGCCGCACCAGGTCGCTGAATTCGTGATTTTTAGGGTTTTCAACTCCAATTAAAGCCCGATGGGCTGGGATTTGACCTAGATACACTTCTACTTCGATTAGGAGGAGTTAATCTATAAAAAGGGAGGAAAGCAAGCAGAGAATTGATTCAATCATTCATCCAAGTTCTTAATTACCTTCTTTAATTCCTGTTTATATTTTCTTATGGCCTTGCGCGACTGATTTATTTTTAGTTGGTAGAGGTAGATTGAAACCCCGAGGGATCTTCATGCATTGTGAGCTTTGGACTTGATTTTATTATTTCAATCTTAATTGAGTATTGATTATTCATCTGCTCTTCTTCTCAATGATTATTCATATGATTGCTAGGGAGGCCTACTAGTATATTATCTATCTTAATCTACCGCTGAATTATGTTTTGAACAAAGTCTTCAATTCTATGATTCATAAGGCAAATAGGTTTGAGGATTTTGGATTATAAATCATTGAACCTATGATGGATAATTAACTAAATTAGATATAGCCGATGTGTTTATATTTTTTTAGCTCTGTCAGTTTCTCTAGTTCTTCATGCGGTTAATAAGTTATGCTTTACCGATGTGCTAAAGGATTGCCTGTTAATTAGGGTTTAATTGGAGCGATTGTCATTAATTTACTAGACTTAAGGAGGAACAGGGTTAGAAACCCAATGATAGATATTCAATTACAGATTGATTATGTTGTCAATGATCAATGCAATCCCTTGACGGTGGATATCAACCGAAACCAACGTCTTTATCATCAATCACTCTTTCTTATTTACTTTCATTATTGTTTACTTGGTTTTATTTACAATTATCAATTCTCCCCTTTCTTAATCACATAAGGTAATTCCAGTCTCTATGGGATTGCCCCTTACTCCCACTACTACAGGTTATTTTTGAGGTAAGGTATCAATTTGGGTGTACCTACGACAATACGCACCACTTTCTCTCCACTTCCAGTAGTTGAGGCAGTTCCTGTACCTTCCAGCAGTCTACTGTGTCAGCTGGGCACTCCCTTTCCGCTGCTGGGTGGTGACTACTCCTACTGCACAGCTCTGACTCCCTGTCACCTACACCATATCACAAAAGGTAAGCTTTCCTTCATATGCATCATATTAAAAAGGACCAAGATCACCCAACATCATTCGATTTGCTACCTTACTTGCTGCGCATGTATATTGAATTATCACAACAAACGGAATGGGTGATCTTGTATCCATAGGAGGCAAAAGATTCTATTAAATCAGGGGCATGAATGCTAATAAATCAAAATGTATAGTAAATATTCTTAGAAAAGCATAGAGAAACTCTAATAAATTAGATTTATCACTCTCCACTTCCTTCTGGCTTAGCTAACTACTTACCACTCCTCAAGGTTATAGCATTGCAGTGTTTCCTGAGATTTTTGGTTTGGCCTGGTAGTCTGCGAAAGTTTCTATTTGAAAGGCTCACTTGCTGTGCAATATGAGTTTCCAACATCTTGGTAAGAGTAGCAAAGGAGTCAACCTTAGAGGCTAGGTCTTTTATAGCCTCATTCATTGAGTGATTATAGGCTCTGAACTCATCATTTTATTTACTCTGAGTAGTGATGAAATTTTCCATTAGAGCCTCTAAATTTGACTTTGATTGTGGAGGAGGATTGAAAAACCCAGGAGGTTGCCTAAAGTTATTCTGAGGAGGTTGACTCACATTAGGTTTGTATGAGAGATTTGGGTGATTCCTCCAGTCTGAATTATATGTATTGCTGTATGGATTATTTCTCTGATTATTATTCACAAAGTTTACCTATTCATATCCTGAGCTATAAGGTTTCCAATTTGGCACTCATTAGCGACATGACCAACACATCCACAAATCTTGCATGTAGAAGATGGAGAGGAACCAACAGTATTGATGCTCAATTTATCTAATTTCTGAAACAATGCAACAGCTTTAGAAGTTAGATGATTAAATGCATCAACTTCATACATACCTAAAGGTTTCTTGGTTGGCTGCCTCACACTAGACCAAGAGTAATGATTCTGAGCTATATCTCCAATCAACTCATAAGCCTCATCAACTATTTGTTCATTAAAGCTCCTCCTACAGCAGCATCCACAGATATACGGGTGTTGTATATTAGTCAATTGTAGAATGTATGGACTATGAGCTTTTTTTTCAACCCATGGTGTAGGCATAACCTTAGAAGCTCTTTAAATCTTTCCCAAGCTTCATACAGTGACTCCCCATCTTTTTGTGCAAATGTGGTAATCTGATTTCTGAGATGGGCTGTCTTACTTGGTGGAAAATACTTGGACAAGAAAGCTTGAGAAGTTACTGCCAAGTAGTTATTGACCTTGATGGAAGAGAGTGCAACCATGCCCGAGCCTTGTCCCGCAGAGAGAATGGAAACAATCTCAGATGAATGGCATCAGAGGATACTCTATTCAGCTTCAAGCTGTCACAATATTCTAAAAATACTTATAGATGGAGATTTTGGTCTTTAGTAGGTGACCCTCCAAATTGATTTTTGCTGAACCATCTACAAAAGATAAGGCTTCAGCTCAAAGTTGTTGGCCTCAACATGTATAACAATACTTAGATTCAAGCCATGAGTATTTGGGGCGGTGAAATCTTTAAGAGATCAGTTATCTTTGTCCACCATGGTAGGTGGTGCAGAATCTTGCTACTGTCTTCTTCTTCTTCTTCGTCGTAGTCTACATTCAATTTCTAGATCAAATTCATTAAAGAATTCACGATCTCTTCGCATAAAATTACAGCACACCTAAAAAGGAAGAAAAGAAACAAAAATCAGAAAGATAGAATTATGTAAAAAATTAAAAGAAAAAGATCTAGTCTAGCCATTTCGTAAAATATCTAATATTGAACTATTGTCCCCAATAATGGCACCAAAAACTTGTTGTGTCTGTTTTACTCAATAACCACAAGTGCACGACGTAGCTATAGTTAGTCCCATGAGTACGGGTCATATACCACAGAGACCAAAGATCAATTAATAGACTTTCACAAAACAAACTATCTAAATCAATGTAATTCACTAGGTAATATTGTCATAATTAAGTAAATAAGTAATTCAATTAACAAAAGCCTAGGGTTAGGGTTTACCACACTTATGATATTCAACATTCAATATGTACCTTTAATTGCAATTATCTAGGTAATTGGGGATGGTTTATCCTTAATTAATTAATAACCTCTTTCAAAAATTACAAATCGTACCTAGGTTAATTCAATTGCCTACTTTTGTGGTTCTTAGTTCAACCTAAGTCTATTAAGTTCTATGCCAACCGTGTGATTCAATTAATAGGTTTTCTCGTGCCTACCAATTGATTCAATTTCTAGAGAACCTTAAACTACTTTCATGATTAAGATATCCCAAATTAACTATTAAGTTCTAGTATTAACTTTCACCTTTCAGTTCATCAGTTAATAACCTAAGACATGATAAATATTGGCCAGACATTCATCAACTCATATAATGCATAATAATTAATCCTAATTAACCATAGGCAATCACAATTAGGGTTTCACAATTCTAATTAACTTAGGATCATCATACCATATGTAGGTTTACCGAAACCCTAGATCAAACTCTACTCATGCATAATTGAAAGATAAATCATCATCAAATTCATTAAAGAAATCATAAATGTTCAATACAAACCAAGAGAAAGAGTATAAGTAAAAGTAGAGATGTAATGTAGAAAGATAAAACTTGGATTGTAGTAGATGAATTAAGAATACAAACTTGAATCAATCTCAAATCTAACATAAGAGCTTAAGGTAAATAATAATTCTAATCTAAACCTAATCTTAGAGTGTTTCCTAAGCTTAAAACTGAGTCTAAGTCATCTATATGAGTCTAGATGTGTTTCTCTGCATTTTCCCATGTATATAAAACACTTTGGCTGATCAAAAGCCTAAAAATTACGAAGTGTACGGACACGATGCACAACCATGCTTTGGGCTAAATATTTGGGAATTTCTCCACTTTTTGCATAGAGCACGGCCTGTCTATGTTGGGGGTTGCCAAGCTCAAATTTTGCTAATTTCTTCTGTGTTGCTTCCTTGCTTCCTCCTCAGCTTGTTCCAAATCTATATGGCTCTTAACATGAGTGTTTTCCCTTGCTTCTTGGCATCTTTTGCTCACCTATAAACATAAAACAAGCCAAAGCAGTATCCAGAGCAAACAAAACAAAATAGAACCAAGGCAGGGAAATAATCACAAGTTCACTATTAATTAGGGGATAAAATATAACCATTAAACATGTAATTTTTCCCTTTATCACCTATACCTATGATTCTAAGTATAAATATGACCCCTAAGGTTTCCAATACAATCTTCACTCTAAAAAGAGCTAGGAGACAAAGGCAAAGAGGAATCACACAAGGAGGATTCAAGATTAAGAACTTGGGTTCTAAGGATACAATTGAGATGTTTATTCTACTTTCTATAAAGTAGATTTCTTGTTGTAGGGATTCAATTGATCCTAATATGTAGTTGAATTTGATACCCCTTTATTACTTTATAAAGACATTTTGGACATTTTTATTCAATTCTATTCTTAATGCTTCTAATTATGTGGAAACGAATTGGATGATTTGGTTACAAGTAATGAACTAGGAAAAATGATTCATTTGTTAAGATCTTGAATTGAATGGTGCTTTATTGATCCTGTTTGCATGAGTTTAACAGATTGATTTGTATGTATAAATAGGAACATACTCTATACCTTATAGTCATCATTATGAGTTTGTGTCTAATTTATGTTTTTCTCTTGATTAATTCGTTATATATATATAAAAGGTTGGTTGAGAATGAATTATATTTATATGGTCTAAGAAAAAGCTAATAAATAAACTAGTGTTCTGGTTAACAATTCATGATAATGAAATGAATAAATAAAATGGGGTAAAATTAGATGAAGTATTAGGTGAAGTTGAATTACCTAGATCAAATCCACTTGATATTTGATTTGCTCAATTTACTTGCAGTAGTTTACTTTTATTTTTTATTTTCGTCTTTATTTTTCAAAGATTGGATTAAATTTTAACAGTTGTAATTGGCAATTAATTGAATCTAAAGATTTCCTATAGGATATGACTTGCTACTCGTAACTCATAGTTACCATAAATTTCAACCACCATGTTTTTAGTGTCGTTGCCGAGTAATCCAAATCTTTTTAGTTAGTATCATTTGTTAATTTTTTTGTTTTTACTTAAACTCTTTTTTTTTCTTTTTCAAGCACTCACCTCCATACAATGGAGGTGTAGAATAAGCCCTTAAGAGATATCGTATTCCTTTAATAGAAAGCTTGTAGAGTAGTGTTAAAAGGCCTGCCATTAGGCTAATAATTTTGTAATCTATCATTCTTTGGTCCAATGATCTAAAAAGTAGTTTAATTTGAGAGAATGCCCAATGATGACCTTAAATCACATTTGTAAATTTCTTATAGATATGTGACTTGCTTAAACATGAGGGCATTATTAAGGACATCATAAGATTAATGCTTTTCCCTTTCTCGTGTAGAGATAAGGTGAAGATTTAGTTAAACTCTCTCCTAGCTAGTTCCATCACTAGCTAAAATAAGTTGGCTCAAAATTCTTTTCTAGATTTTTTTCACTAGCCAAAATAGTTTAAATGAGGAAGACAATACTTTATTTGAGCAAGATGACTATGATTCTCTTTATAAAGCTAGAGAGAGATGTAAGGGTTTCCTCTATAGATGCTCACATCGTGGTCTCTCATTTAGGATATAGATACAAGCATTTTATAATGCTCTAGATCTATCCATAACATGATTGATGCAGTTGTAAGTGGAGCAATACCCATTAAAACCCCTAAAGAAGTACATTGTAACAACTCCATTTTGTTTTACAAATATACATATATATATTTTTAAAATTCCATGAAGTCATTACCTCTTTACTTCTAATTATTTAACTCATAATAACATTCAATTAAATTCACCAAACATAATTAAATTTTATATGATATATCACTAACACTAATACAATTCGAGGTTCACATACATATCATTAATTAAAAATGTCCGTACAAAAATTAAACACATATATGTCTACATCTTATTCATCGATATTGACCAGTTCTAAAGATACAGGTGTGGGTGGTTGTACCTTCACCGAGACCTTAGCCAACTCGACCACAAACACTTTATTAATTTCTAACTTGATCCAACGTACACTAAAAGCTAGAGCCATAGAAAAATCGGCATAACTAGTTTTCTAAACATGATATGAAAATATAGTGTGAATTAAATCCCTGTAGGATCAACAATAAATCCATAATCATCATCAATATTGCTCATCATGTCATGTTCATCTGTATAAGCTACAGCAAATACCTTAGGTTACATGAATGCACTTTATCTATGCACATGAAGTCATATAGTAATGACATGTATGGCATGAATAATTATTTTTAGAATATCATATGACGGCTATCAACTTATTTTTATATCAAGCTACCTTGGTCAAGGTGAGTATTTTCTACTCTCTGGTATGGACTTTTCTCACTTTGTCTAACATGGGACACTTTCTATTTCTTTTCTCAATTTCATAGTCATAGCCGTGAGTAGGGCATCCCTTACTGGTACACCACACAGACCGCCTGATGTGATCTTAATTAAGCATGATATTAATACCTTTAAACTTACTTTTTTTTTATTTAAGTAAAATATAATTAGGAATTAGTTTAGTTTTGTGTTTTGTGTTGTAGGAACGAAGGAAGAAGAAAAAAGAAGAAAAAGATAAGAAATTCATGAAAAAATGCTACATTGCAGCGATTCCAGACCTTTTAGTATTTTTGTGAGCATATCTCCCTCTTATGAACTCCAATCAAAGTGATTCAAGTGGCTGTGAAAATATAACACGATCATCTACAACTTTTATGTTGAACACTTGGTCAAATTCGGGATATTTCATGGCGTTACAGAGCTTGCAAATCAGCATCATAGTGCAGCAAGATGAATTCTGACCTTTGGTCACTAATTTTAGCATATCTCCTTCAATTTAGATTAGATTAAGGTGATTCCAACGGCTATGAAAAGAAGAGACATAGAGATACAACATTCATGTTCGGCACTTTAGCAAATTCTGGCGTTTTCTAGGCACCGCGGTGCAGAACAACCCAGCAAGCTTTGCAGCAAGTGAGCGCCGTGGAGCCCGCCGTCGCACCAGAATGATGATTTTTGTGATTTTAGGTCTTTTTTACTCCAATTGAAGCCCGATGGACTAGGATTTGACCTAAATACAATCCTACTTCGATTAGGAGGAGTTAATCTACAAAAAGGGAGCAAAACAAGCAGAGAATTCATCCAATCTTTCATCTAAGTTCTGAGTTACATTCTTCAATTCTTCTTTTGATTTTCTTATGGCCCTGCGTGGCTAGTTCTTTTTAGTTGGTTGAGGTAGGTTGAAACCTCAAGGGATTTTCATACATTGTGAGATTTGGATTTTTTTTTGTTATTTCAATTTTAATTGAGTATTGATTATTCATCTGTTCATCTTTTTAATGATTATTCATATAATTGCTAGGAGGCCTACTAGTATATTGTCTGTCTTAATCTACCGCTCAATTGTGTTTTGAACAAAGTCTTCAATTCGGCGATTCATGAGGCAAATAGGTTTGAGGATTTTGGATTATAAATCATTGAATCTATGATGAATGATTAAATAAATTAGATATAGCCGATGTGTTTCTATTTGTTTAGCTTTGTCAGTTTCTCTAGTTCTTCATGCGGTTAACAAGTTATGTTTTACCGATGTGCTAAAGGATTGCTTGTTAATTAGGGTTTAATTAGTGCGATTGTCATTAATTTACTAGACTTAAGGAGAAACAGGGTTAGAACCCCAATGATAGATATTCAATTACAAATTGATTATGTTGTCAATGATCAATATAATCCCTTGACGGTGGATATCAACTGAAACCAACGTTTTTATCATTAATCACTCTCTCTCAATTACTTTAGTTATTGTTCATTTAGTTTTATTTGCAATTATCAATCCCCCCTTTCTCAATCACAAAAGGTAATTACAATCCCTGTGGGATCGACCCTTACTCCCACTACTACAGGTTAGTTTTGAGGTAAGGTATTAATTTGGGTGTACCTGCGACAGTGCGCACCAAATTTTGGCGCCATTGTCGGGGACTGCGTCATTACTTTTTGTGATTTTTTTTATTTATGCCTGTAACTTGTTCTTCTAATTCTCAAGATTTACAGTTCAATCCAGATATTGGAAAATCTATATACATGCACAGAAGAGAAATTCAAGAAAACATTGATCAGGATAGGGAGGAAGTGATCAAGGCCAGACACCCCACTCTGAAGGAGCTTGCAGCTCCTGATTTACATCAGCAACCCTTATGCATTACTTTTCCTAATCTTGACGACAATGTTAATTTTGAGTTGAAATCTGGATTAATTCATCTCTTACCAAGTTTTCATGGTCTTGCAGGTGAAGACCCGCATAAACATCTGAAGGAGTTCCATGTGGTATGTACCAGTATGAAGCCCCCTGGAGTAACTGAGGAACAAATAAAACTCAGGGCTTTTCCTTTTTCCTTAAAAGATTCATCCAAAGATTGGTTGTATTATTTGCCCTCTGGTACTATCACTACCTGGAATGAGATGAAGATAATGTTTTTAGAATGTTATTTTCCTGCATCTAGAGCCGCTACTTTTAGGAATGAAATATGTGGCATTAGGAAATTGCATGGTGAAACGCTTTATGAATATTGGGAAAGGTTTAAGAAACTTTGTGCAAGCTGCCCACATCATCAGATTAGTGAGCAGCTACTAATCTAATATTTTTATGAAGGTCTTTTGCAGGGAGATAGGAGCATGATAGATGCAGCTAGTGGAGGAGCACTAGTAGATAAAACTCCTGAGGCAGCCAGAATCCTGATATCAAATATGGCTGCAAATTCACAACAATTTGGCATTGGCATGATCCTTCTATTAGGCATGCCCAGGAGGTAAGTACTACTTATCTTTAGAATCAAATATCTGAACTTACTTCTCTTGTGCGCCAAATGGCTACAGGGACACTACAGCAAGTTAAAGTATGTGGAATATGCTCAGTCACAGGGCACCCAACTGACATGTGTCCTACACTTCAAGAGGAATCTACAGAACAAGCGAATGTTGTAGGAGGTTTTCCAGGCTAACCAAAAAGGTATGATCCATATGCTAATACATACAATCCTGGATGGAAGGATCATCCCAATTTCAGATATGGGAATACACAAAATAGGCCTGCCAGACAAAATTTTCAACAAAATCAGCAAGCCTATTATCCTAGACAGAATGCATCCCAGGATCAACAGGTAAGTAATCCGTTTGAAGATATTGTGAAAACTCTTGTACATAATTCTCATCAATATCAGCAAGAGACAAGGGCTAGCATTCAGAATCTGACAACTCAAAAAGCTCAGTTAGCAACTACAGTGAGTCAATTGGATGCTTAGAACTCAGGTAAGCTACCTTCTCAAACTGTGGTAAATCATAGAGAAAATGTCAGTGCAGTTATTTCAATGCATGGTAAGGAAATTGAAGGTTCACCATCCGTTTCTTTTCCTAAAAAGCAAGAGAAATTAAATAAGCATTTACAGGTAAGTCTCTATTTACTCCAAATTATGAAGTAATGCCTCCTTTTCCAGAAGCTCTTAAAGAGAATAGGCTAAATGAGAAAACTTCTGAATTGTATGACATCTTTAGAAAATGTGAAGTTAATCTCCCCCTTCTAGATACCATTAAACAGGTGCCAAGATATGCAAAGTTCTTGAAAGAACTATGTACTCAGAAAGAAGGGCTAAAATTAAAGGATTTTGAAAAGATTCATATGAGCCAGAATGTATCTGCTATGATACAGACAAAACTCCCTACTAAATGCAAGGATCCAGGTATGTTTACTATTCCATGCAAAATTGGGGGAACTCGCATTGAAAAGGTTATGTTAGATTTAGGAGCTTCCATCAATGTTATGCCATATTCTGTATATACATCTTTGAATTTGGGACCATTGAAATCTGTAAATTTGATCATTCAACTAGCAAACAGGTCCATTGCATATCCTAAGGGAATAATTGAGGATGTCTTGGTGCAGGTAGATGATTTGGTGTTCCCTGCAGATTTTTATGTGCTTGACATGGACAATGGAGATTTTACTTCTCCAATATTATTAGGGAGACCATTCTTGAAAACTTCTCCAATGGCACACTCACTATGGAATTTGATGGTGAAGTAATAAAATTCAATATGTATGAAGCCATGAAACACCCAGGTGATGATACTCATGTTTATTCCATTGATATACTTGATTCGTTGGCATACGATGTGTTTGAATTAGATGAAAAGGATAAAATGGAGGAAAGTGTGAACAAATCTATAGCAGTAGATGATGGTGAGATAGATTTAGATGAAGGAACAAAGGAGAAACTGGCTGCACTCAATAATTTTTTAGAAGGGCCACAAAAAGGTAAGGTTGCTTATAAGGAATTATCAAATTCTGATACCACTCTTGCACCTTCTGTTTTGTAGGACCATGGATCAATTTTGTCACCTCTTCCCAATCACTTGAAATACTTGGAAGTAGGAGAGGCATCATCTCTTTTAGTTGCGAAGAATTTGGGTGTTAAAAAAGAAGAAGAATTGATGCATATTCTTAAAAAAAAAAAAAGAAATGCCATTATAAAACAATTGCAAACCTTAAAGGCATAGACCTGACTGTAGAATTGCATCAAGTTCTAAAAAACAAAGCGGTTAAACCCTTTAAAGGTAAGAAATCTCTCCCTTGGTTAGGATCACTTGTTATTACTAATGTGGCTTCTGGTTATGCAGTTGAATTTCAAGGATTGAATCAGACTTAGAAATTTAAAGTGAACATCAAAGAGCCTCCATGAACAAAGATAGGGAATTGGGTCGACCCAACGACGTAAAACAAAGGCGCTAGTTGGGAGGCAACCCAACAACCATTCTTCTTCTTCTTATTTTTTCTATTCATAGTTTAATTTTTCTTTATAAAAAAAATTTGCAGAACTACGGACGCACGTACGCCACGGCGCTGATCGCCCAGACTGGGCGAGTGCCGCAACGCTCTAGAACAGCGCCGTGGCACTGCTAACCCAGAATGGGCGAGCGCCGCAGCATTCACCTGTAGCACCGCGGCGCTCTCTATAAGAGGGTCGCACGCCTCTTCGTCTTCCCCCTCCATTTTTGCCTCCTTTTCACCTCCAAATCCTCTTTCTTGCCTTAAATCAACCATACCCACCTCCCATTATGTTATCTTGCTTACATTACATGATTTTTCATCTTCTTTTGTAGGATTATACACCCCTTTCAGCATTTGAGTTGGATTCCAAGACAATTTTCTAGGGTTCAAAAGCATATTTGATCTTGCAATCTCCAGCCACCATTCAAGCTAAATTGGGTACGGTTCTCTTCATTTTTCCTGCTGCAATTGATTCCCATACTTAATTGCTACTGGTTTGTACTGAATTGGGAATTCTAGTTGAGCATCAACCACTCATTCTTCCAAGTTTTTAAGAGCGCCCATAAGGTGTTCGATAAAATGCCTTAGTGAACTTTCTAAGGAAATGGCTCAAAAAACTTCTAAGTTGAGTATCTCAAAAAGGAAGACTAGAGCTGAGGACCCTCTAGCATTTGACACTGTAGCATTTGTGACTGAAGCGGTTTATCAACACCACAACAAAGTGGTGGTGCATAAGTCTATCGTTCCAGAACGTGGATTTATTATCACCGAAGGGCTACCTCACAGAGGCACTATCCTCCATAAGCATTGGGAGATTTTCTGTAGAAACCCAGAACCAGGAGTTATCCCCGTAGTACAGGAGTTCTACTCCAATGCTACAGTTCACGAACGTCATATAGCACGGGTTAGAGGCAAGATGGTGCCATTCACTCCGCATGCCATTAATGAATTCTATTCACTGCCTGATATTAAGGATGATGAATATATGACGCTTCTTCAATCATACATTAACTTTGAAGACGTTATATGCACTCTATGCTACAGGGGGGCCTCCTGGAAATTGGATAGCAATGGCCATCCAGTATACTTTGCTAGGGCTGATATGAATAAAGTGGCTAAAGCATGGTACTATTTTGTGTCAGCAAGATTCATGCCCAGCTTCAACATGAGTCAAGTCAGGAGGGACAGGGCCATTTTTATTTATGCAATACTAAAGGGCCTTTCTATTGATGTAGGCAAGATTATTCATAGGCAGATGCTTGGATGTATTAGTGCTAGAGGCGAATCCCTCTTTGCCCCTAGTTTAATTACTGGTCTATGTCAGAAGGCGGGAGTAAGCTGGGATTCCACTAAGGCTCTCATCCACCCAATGAAACCTATTTCCTATGCCAACATACAAAAATATAAAGGCCATGAAGAAGTAGAAGAGGAGGAGCTAGGGATTCAGCCAGTACCTACAGAGGAACCGGGCAGCAGCTCAGCTCCACCACCATCCTAGCATACCATTGAAGATTTATGGGAGCGCACAGAGTGTTTGAACCATCAAATGAACGATCTGGCCCTCTACCAGTACTCTATTGCATAGCATCATCATGCATGTTTTAGCCAGTTAGCTCATGCCCTGAACCTCCCAATTGCTTTCCCGGCACCTCCTGAGCCACCCTTTAGGCCTGCATCTGAGAATGATGAGATGGATGGTGATCACTAATCAGGAAAGTTTCACTGAACCCCTCCTTATGTTATTACTTGTCCCTATTATATTCTCTTTTATATTCTTACATTGGGGACAATGTATGTTTTTAAGTGTAGGGGGTCACTTTATGATTCAGCTGGATGACTATATAATAAATCATACACTTGTGCACTTTCCTACTTTGATGCATAACTATAATTTTATGATATGTGCACTTTTAATCCTGTCATGAGGTGAGCATGTGAACAAAATTTCAATTTATGAGTGTGTTAGTGAAACCAATAGCCAATGATATAAATGTTTAAATTGCTAATAGCTCCTGAGAAACGTGGGAAAATCATAATTATGTGTAATTTTAATTTATTTGCAATTTATTACCCATCTTTTTTAGAATCCTGAAACTATTTTGCACAATAACTTTCGGCATTCAATTTTATCTTTTACTTAGAGAAGGTTTATATAATTCAAAAATATTTCATGATCTTAACAGGATTCTAGAACTTATTTAAATACTGCTTGAGGTGAAATCCTAGGTTAATACTATTTTTTTAAGAGATGATTTAGGCATTATTGGATAGATTGAGCTTTTCTAGCCTAACCTAAACAATAAAATATCCTTAGTTCCTCTATTTTGAGCTTAATGAACTTTTCCTTCTAAAAACCACAAACGAGTCTAAAGCAAAAATTTGTATGAATATCCTTTTTTTTTCTTTACCTTATTCACTCACTCCATGATTATTTTGATGAATGCTTGTTTTGTAGAGTTTAAATTGACAAAAGGGTGGAAGGGTGAAGCAAGGAAAAGAAAAGAATTATGCAAAAAAAAAAAAATTATGCAAAAGGAAGAAAAGAAAATTCCAAAGAGAATAAAAACATATGTTGTGGGTGAAAAAAAAACTTTTTGAGAATCGAGGAAAAGGATGGATCAAATTCAATTGAAACAAGAAAATGAGTGTGGGGGGAAAATCTCTCCAAATTTATAAAAGCTCAAGAGATCATATTTAATCGTGTGGTGCTGGGTGATTGAGCTTAAATTTGTATCCTTTATCCCACCTTATACCTTGGCCACATTACAAGCTAAATAAAGTCCTTTTGATCCTAGAGGTAGTTTTGGCCTACATTAGTGGAGAGTGGCATGAAGAATAAGCATATGTAAATCCTAAACTATTTAGAGATCTACAACCAAAATTTTGGAATGTATAAACTCATCCGGGTAAATGGAAATTTAATGGCCCAAAACACACACACACTTGGGATTCAAAAGGATAAAATAATAGATTGCATTTGTGTTAATCTTGTGCATGATTATGACCTTCCAAAATTTTCTAGAGTATATTTTTATGTTATGAGGCAAATGTTTGGTAAGCCTAACACTCACTACATTATTGATTGTTGTGTTTTTGTCTTTAGGGTTTATTTTGCTTGAGGACAAGCAAAAGGTTGAGTGTGGGGGTATTTGATGTGATCTTAATTAAGCATGATATTAATACCTTTAAACTTACTTTTTGTTTGATTTAAGTAAAATATAATTAGAAATTAGTTTATTTTTGTGTTTTGTGTTGTAGGAACAAAGGAAGAAGAAAAGAGAAGAAAAAGATAAGAAATTCATGGAAAAATGCTACATTGCAGCGATTCCAGACCTTTCAACACTTTTTTGAGCATATCTCC
Organism: Gleditsia sinensis; assembly: GCA_037074535.1. Taxonomy (NCBI): domain Eukaryota; kingdom Viridiplantae; phylum Streptophyta; class Magnoliopsida; order Fabales; family Fabaceae; genus Gleditsia; species Gleditsia sinensis. The sequence continues at coordinate 22,273,112 of CM073464.1, forward strand.
CTCTTATGAACTCCAAGCAAAGTGATTCAAGTGGCCGTGAAAAGATAACACAATCATCTACAACTTTTATGTTGAACACTTGGTCAAATTCGGTTTATTTTATGGCGTTACAGAGCTTGCAAATCAGCATCATAGTGCAGCAAGATGAATTCTGACCTTTGGTCACTAATTTTAGCATATCTCCTTCAATTTAGATTAGATTAAAGTGATTCCAATGGCTTTGGAAAGAAGCGACATAGAGCTACAACGTTCATGTTTGGTACTTTCGCAAATTCTGGCATTTTCTAGGCACCGCAGCGCTGAACAACCCAGCAAGCTTCGCAGCAAGTGAGCACCGTGGCGCCCCGTGGCCTTGTCTGTGTAGCGCCGCGGCGCCCGCCGTCGCACCAGAATGATGATTTTTGCGATTTTAGGTCTTTTTCACTCCAATTGAAGCCCGATGGACTGGGATTTGACCTAAATACAATCCTACTTCGATTAGGAGGAGTTAATCTATAAAAAGGGAGCAAAACAAGCAGAGAATTCATCCAATCTTTCATTTAAGTTCTGAGTTACATTCTTCAATTCTTCTTTTGATTTTCTTATGGCCCTACGTGGCTAGTTCTTTTTAGTTGGTTGAGGTAGGTTGAAACCTCAAGGGATTTTCATACATTGTGAGATTTGGATTTGTTTTTGTTATTTCAATTTGAATTGAGTATTGATTATTCATCTGTTCTTCTTTTTAATGATTATTTATATGATTGCTAGGAGGCCTACTAGTATATTGTCTGTCTTAATCTACCGCTGAATTGTGTTTTGAACAAAGTCTTCAATTTTGCGATTCATGAGGCAAATAGGTTTGAGGATTTTGGATTATAAATCATTGAATCTATGATGAATGATTAACTAAATTAGATATAGCCGATGTGTTTATATTTGTTTAGCTCTGTCAGTTTTTCTAGTTCTTCATGCAGTTAACAAGTTATGTTTTACCGATGTGCTAAAGGATTGCTTGTTAATTAGGGTTTAATTAATGCGATTGTCATTAATTTACTAGACTTAAGGAGAAATAGGGTTAGAACCCCAATGATAGATATTCAATTACAAATTGATTATGTTGTCAACGATCAATGTAATCCCTTGACGGTGGATATCAACCGAAACCAACGTTTTTATCATTAATCACTCTCTCTCAATTACTTTAGTTATTGTTCACTTAGTTTTATTTGCAATTATCAATCCCCCATTTCTCAATCACAAAAGGTAATTACAGTCTCTGTGGGATCAACCCTTACTCCCACTACTACAGGTTAGTTTTGAGGTAAGGTATTAATTTGGGTGTACCTGCGACAGTGCGCACCACCGCCATGTGACCGTGCTCGTCTATTTTCTTTTCTTTTCTTGTTACGTTAATAGCCAAAAATATGATTTCAATTATAAGTATGTTCATTATACTCACATGCCATCATTTATTATCAAAGCATAATCACTAACAAAAATCATTGGTAAAATGCAATCATGTCATGACCATAACCATTTTCAAATATCACTTTATAAAATATTTCCATGTCAACATTACACATTTAAAATGGTAAGGAGTTCTTGCAGTGACAATGGCTAGGCATACACTAGTTATTTATTATTTCCATTTATAAGATTCTTTTTCTTTCTTAAATATTATTTTCATCTTTTTATTTTCTTTATGCTTGGCTTCTAGTTACTTTCCTCTTACGTATATCATTTTCAACACATGTTTTCACAAATTTTATAGGGCATTCTTCTCCAATTTGATTTATATTATTACCCTATAGTTAATGAGGTTCATTTAGGGTTGAAAAATGTTGAAAATAAGCTTTACCAGCTCCCAACATGACCTAGCTGTGTTCCAAGACACAGCCATGCTTAAAAAATACTTCAAACGTACTCAAAAATAGCCCTGAACACGGCCTACCTTTGCTGAAGCAACCTAGAACACAGCCTGGCTGTGTTCTGTAACTTTTTCTCACTTATTCAACCGTATCTCCCTCATTCAAACTCCAATTGAGGTGATTCTAAAACCTATAAAACCCTAAGAAACTTATCTAAAACTTTCATGTTTGTCCTTTCTTCATATTCCTTATGAATTATTCCCATAAAATTTAAAATAAAAAGCTTATACTTACCATACTGTATTTTAAACTGATTCTGACTTCTCGTCATTAATAAGCAATATCTCCCTCATATGGACTCTAAATTAAGTTACTTCAAAGCATATAGATCCATGGGACATATATCTATATTTATTATATTACAATTTCCTTTAATTCCCTATAGATTTTTGCCCAAAAGAAGCATACTTAACAAATTTTTCCCTAGTTAACTTGTTTCTAACCACTGCTTACTAATTTGACTATTTCTCCCTCATATGGAATCCAAATTGAGTTATTTCAATGCTGAAAAATTTGTGAGACATATATATATATATATATATATATATCATGTTAACCATTTCTTTTAGTTCCATACAGATTTTCCCAAAAATTTAAATAGAAAAGCTTACTTAATATATTCTTCTCTGGTTAACTATTTTTTGACCACTGCTTACTAATTAGACCATATCTCCCTCATTTGAATTCCAAATTGGATGATTTGAGTGGATTAAAATCTATGAGATATATATCTACATTTTTTATGTTAACAGTCATTTTTAATTCCTAACCGATTCTTCCCAAAATTTCAAAAAATAGAAGCTTCCCTGGTTACTCTGAAATCCATATTTCTAACCAAACACTTCCTAAGGTTTTAGTTCAATCTTTTATTACGTCCTCTTCCATTTTCTTCCTAATTTACATCTAATAATATTCCATTAATTTTTCACCACATTCTAATATACATAACAACTGCATAAAAAGGGCCCTAAAATTTTGCCACTCTTAGCCATACCTTCGCAGAACTTTCCACACTAACTGAAGTATTCAAAACATCCATAATATGCAAGATCAATATGTAACATGATATATCAATATTCATGGCCAATCATCAAAGTAACAAATATTGTAAATTTTATCAAAATTCTAGGATCAAAATCTCATATAAATGTTACAAATTTCAAAATTTTTCTTTAAAAAGAGATATTGTTAAACCTACATAAAGATATCCTTAGCTCACTTATTGAATTTTTTTTCTTGTTTCCTCTTGAAGGAAGTGGCAAGATTCCTCCCTTCCTTTAGCTTTTCTAGTAGCTTAAATAAGAGAAGGAGGGTGAGTTTTGAACCCCAAGGATGAAGAGAAAATATGGATTCAAGTGGAGATCAAGCTAACTTACCTTGAGTACTGAGTCCTTTAAACTTCTTCTTCTTCTTCCTTCCTCTATTCTCCTCTCTTTCTCTCATTTCTTCACTTTACCTTGCTTCCATTTTTCCCTCTCCTTCACTTGGATAAAATTCTAATGTTATAAGAGTGGTTTTTGCTTAAATAAATGATCAAGTAGTCCTCTTCTCATAATTATGGGTCTATCTTATCACAATTAGGATGCACTTGGCTACTTTTTGGGGGAAGACAACTCATGTTCTTGTCTTCCTTTCCCTTAGTCAAGATATGCATAGCAAAAGGAGATTTGTATTTGAAAATCATGATAAAATGTTCTTAAGACAAGGGACAAGGCCCTTTGATTTAGGGATTCATTTCCTTTTTCTTTTGTCTCACTCAATTATGATAGGTTTTCCTTTCTAGGTGGCAAATTTCTAGCTCCTCAGTCTCCCTTGCTTGGCTAAAATTATTTGTGTAAAATAAGGATGTTTTGTCATAATGCCATGTATTATTATATCATCACATGGCTTGCTAAAATTATTAGTGTAAGATATAGATGTTTGTCCTAATACCATGTATTATTACCTACTATATCATTACATGGCTTGCTAAAATTATTAATGTAAGATATAGATGTTTTGTCCTAATGCCATGTGACCTAATCTTGATTATCATTACACCACTATTTCATCACATAGTTCTTATTTTTTCCTCTTGGATTTGGGCTCACTCATGCCATTTTCCTTTGCTTTGGCTGAAATTCAACATCTCATAGAGAGTTTGGTCACATTTTAATGATTTTTGGACTATCGGTCCAACTTTTATATCCTAATCCAAGTCTATGTTATATTTCTTGCTTAGGCTATCCAATTGGCTTGCTAGAAACTCATGTGAAGTGAAAAAACAAACTCTATGAAATGTTCATAGGTGAAGGCCCAATGTATGGGTAGAGATGTTAAACTTAGTAATTCTAACTCTTGAATTAGGAAAAATTACCTTAATCCAATCTTCTTAAAATTTTAGGACCTTTACTTACTTCTAAAAATTTATCTTCGTTACCAAAGAATTTTGTCTCTCTTTAGGATGTTATTTCTAATTTTTCCTATTATGTTTTCTTTCTTTACCTATTTCCTTAATGTTAGAAATATTTTCTATGCATACACATAAGGTGAATAATTTCTAAGGCTTATATTTTTTTCTTAGATAACAAAAAATTGTTTAATAAGTTTTATTTCTTTAATTAAATATTTATATAACCTTATTAATAAAAGAAACGAAATTAGGGTTGTTACATACATGACTAATTAAAAAAGATAACTTCTAAAAGTAGTGATACTGCTTACATTGAAAATACTAGGATGGATAGGAGGTGTTTTTATAAATTGTGTGATTTATTGAAAACTGTAGAGATAATTGTATCAACTAAGTATATGAGTGTAGAAGAGCAAGTTGCAATATTTTTGCACATTTTAGCTCATGGTGTTAAAAATAGGGTAATTGAAAGACAGTTTATGAGGTCTGATGAAACAATAAGTAGGCTGTTTAACAAGGTCTTGCATGCTATATTGAAATGTTATACATTTTTACTTAAGTAACCTAAACATGTACCTCAAAATTCCATTGATGAATGTTGGAAATGGTTCAAGGTAATGTTACAAGAAAATATAGAAAGTTAGGTATTATCACTTTTCTAGTTAAGAAATAAAAGCTAATACCACACTTTTTTTTTCCTAATTAATAGGATTGTCTAAGAGCTGTAGATGGGACATAATGTCTTACAAGCCGATAAGGCTAGATATCGAACTAGAAATGGTGAGATAGTAAAAATGTGTTTGGAGTTTGTTATTAAGATTTACAATTTATCTATGTTTTAGCTAAATGGGAAGGATTGGCTATAGATTCTAGGGTTTTTAGAGATGCTATATATCGTAGCAATGAATTAAATGTACCAAAAGGTACTTTAATTTACTTTGGAGTGTCATTTGTTTAGGTTGGTTCTTTTTAGATTCATTTTAATAACTTTTTTTTAATAAATGATCATAATTCTTTTTTAGGATACTATTATTTATGTGATGCTGGATGTATGAATGGGGAGGGGATCCTTACACCTTATAAAGGGCAAAGATACCATCTTAGTGAATAGAGACAAGGGGCACAACCTACAACACCACAAGAGTTTTTCAACATGAAACATTATTTTGCTAGGAATGTCATTGAAAGATGTTTTGGCTTGTTAAAAGGAAGTTGGGGAAAGTTAAGATCTAAATCATGTTATCCTGTTAAAATACATTGTAGGATAATTGTTGCTTGTTGCTTGCTTCATAATCACATTACAAGGGAAATGGTAGTGCACCTTTTAAAACACCACCTAATGGACTTGGAAGAACAAAAAGATATTTTGCATGGTGATATGATAACTCGTATAGAGGCATCTGATTCTTGGATAAATTGGAGAGATGAGCTTGCTCAAGAAATGTTCAATACATGGAGAGGACAACATTGAAATCATTTGGGCATCACTAAAAATTTTGTCTTCTATTTATGTTTCTTGTATTGATGAATATTTTAAGTTTGGTCCTTTTATTATGTTGTAATAGACTAGATATTGACTATTTTTATCACATTCTTAATTATGTTATAATATTATTGCTGACTATTTAATTATATGCTTTTAACTATTCAATATTTTTTGTGCTCTACATTTATTTTCCTATCACTATAAGGAAAAACCCAAAGTGAAACGTAATAACCATCACTGGACTTCTAAAGAAGATGCAATCCTTATTGATTATTTAGTTGAATATAGGATAGCTTGGAGAGGAAACAATGATTTCAAACTCAGATTTCACAAGTTTCTAGAGAAGATGATATAGAGTCAAGGGTTAAGCAACTTAAAAAGTACTATAATGCAATATGTGAAATGATGGGGCCTAGGGTGGTAGTGGATTTGGTTTGAACGACAAGGATAATTGTAGTTGATAAGGAAACATATAAAGATTAGGTAAAGATAACATGATATTTTTTATGTCTATTTAATTATATTTTTATGTAATTTTATTCTTCAATTAATATATATATATATATATATTATTTATAATTTTTCTTGGCAGACCCATTATAATGCTAAAGGGCTTTACAATAAGCCATTCCCTTATTTTGATGCACCTAGTCATGTTTTTTGTAAAGATAATGCCAACGGAGAAAATGCATTGGACCCTGCTACTGTCGTGGAAGCAATGGACAAAGAAGCTTCTGTAGATGTTGATGTTGAAGCTGAAATACACATTAGAGAAGAAGTCGATGAAGTGGTTGATTCTATTACTGAAACTCAAGCAACCATTAATATTGGACAAGATAGTGGGTCAAATAATAGTAAGAGAGGTTAAAAAAGAGATTGAGAAAGCTTATTAATTGAAATGGTGGCTGATAGCATGCTAAGTATAGTACTTTATATGAAAAATGTTCTAATACTATTAAAACTTTGGCTTCAGCTTTAAAAGATGAATTTGATGGAGCCAATAAAAGGATGTCAGTTTATCAAGAGTTGAAAAATATTGAAAGATGAAATACTCTACAAAGGGTTAAAGTTGGTCATTTGATATGTGAGGATAGTTATACAATTGAAATATCCTTAAAAGTGGATCTTGAAGAAAAAAAATTGCTGGTGAATGATATATTGGTAGGAAATCGAATTTGAGGAGGTAATTTTTTTATACAATTTTTTTTTCTTTCATATTTTATTAACATGAATCAATTTGTTATAGTGTTGATCAAAAAGTTGTTGCAATGAAAGTTAGATTAAGATGATAGTGATGTTTTGGGTTATCACTTCCTGTTGAGATGATTTTTTGTGTATAACTATTTTTTACAAATGATCATACTTGAAGTATTAATATCATACAATGTAGATGCTATTTCTAATTTTGTAATATAGTACTATCATGTAATTATATATGCAACAATGCATATTTTTTAAATTGTGCACATTTTTTGTCATAGAAGAGTCACCTTTGTTGCTTTGGGAGGGCAACTATAGCTATATTTCAATTTATTTTATCCTTTTAACATTTTATTATTGGTTAAAAAAATAAGCAGACAAAAAAATTTAAAAAAGAGATAAAGGGCATGTTTTGGAAAATTAACAAATATTCCGAACAATTTTAAAAGCCAACTAAACACATTTTGTACATTCTTAGGAATTATCATTCCCATTAATGATATTTTCTAAGAACAAAAAATTTTACCGTATACTAAATGTCCCCTTAACTCTTTACATTTGAATCTATTTTATTCTTGATGCTTTGTCTAACGCCCCCAATTTACGTTACGTAAAATAAACATTTTATTTTCCCGTAATTAGATATTCTCCATAAAGATGCACAAATCAATTCTTTGTCATTTCTCTCATGTATACACAATATACAGACCAAGTCTATAAACATCAAAGTACAGTAGAAACGAGGATCCTACCTGTAGCATTTTAGAGCACACTTTAAAGTACAAGTACAATATAAATCAAAATCTATGAGCCATGGAAGCAATGTAGACTCACCCAGAGATCATGTCACCTAACTGGTCAACTATCTGAAGAATCAGACTCTATATTCTTATCTGAAAAATGTGGAAATATCGTGTAGTGAGTTTGACAACTCAATGAGTAAATAATTCCTCCTATGACCTCTTAGGTCAGCATATGGATGTACTTATATTTTAAAATGTGTCACATAGAAAATACAGTTCAGAAGTACATTCATATGGGACCCGTATTTCAAATATTCTCAAATCAAAGGATATTCAGATATCTAAAACCATATGCACCATAGTATGATCATTAAACAAATGTTGTTATGTTCAGCTGTATAAACTATAGTAAAATATTATGATTTGGAGATAAAATCATCACTTTTAATGCACCTGCCTCACTCAGCGGTCTGGCACACTTAATTTAAAAATGACATGCCTCACTCGGCGATCTAGTCAACTCACACACTCAATTTAAAAATGACCTGCCTCACTCGGCAATCTGGTCAACCCACACACTCAATGTAAAATGACCTGCCTCATTCGGTGTCTGGTCAATGCAATTTGCTATACACATAATGACCGATCGACTACAGTCACAATAGTGATCAGGGAATGTGAGTCCATCACCCATCTGCCTCCTCACATTACCACTGTCACGTAGTTGGAGCGGCCCTCCCTTGGTTCACTCAGGCTAATAGGGTGTCTCATATTTGGTACCGTCACAAGCCATACATGTAACAACTCCATTTTATCAATAAAAGAAACGAAATTAGGGATGTACAATATAACCCGTCGATATTCATCCATACATATAAATACATATATATTAATGCATATTCATCAAATACAATGTAAAATTATCAAGCAACTCGCCATGAGCTTTACGCTTGCCATAATTATCAAGCAACTCACCATAAGCTTTACGCTTGCCATTCAGTCTCATTTATAATATGACATGCATCATTTTCACAAGTATATAGCTTTACAAATTAATGCATCATGCACATAATATTCACTTTATCAAATAATGATAAATACATTTAAAACCACATCTTCAATGAGTTCCAAAATATATTTATAAAACCATACTCTTCTTGAACTATGTGCCAGTTCATAAGTATAACAGATATTTTAACACATTTAATAAACTTATAATAGCATAAATAATGTATAAACAAAAATAATAATACATTTATAGTTCAAGAAGAGCATGGGGCAAGTCATAGAAAGAATTATCTACTCACAGGGTAGAGCTCCTAGTTGGACAGCCCTAAAATGTACTTTTCCAATTCCGAATTTGACCAATTAGACCTCAAAAATGTGTCCGAAGAGTTCAAAGACTTAGAAAATAACTTTGGGAGCTTGGTCACTATTCACCGCAGGAAAATACTATTCATCACTGGAAAATACTATTCACCAAGAACAAAAAATTGTTAGATAACTGAAAATTTTCATATCCTAAGGTTTATCTAACTCTTGAATCTATCTACGATGTCAAATTTTCAATTAGAGGTTTCTAAGTAAGAGTTTCAGAGTTTACCTTTTTCTGAGATTTCCTACTTCAGATCTACGGCGATTCAATGGCTGATTTGAAAAATTGATCAGTCAAAACCATAGTATTTTTCGTCTTGAATCCAATAGCACCTTCAGTTTTGAGATCAGAAGCCAATAGGCACTCCAGATCGAGAGAAAAAATTGAAGGTTACTATTCACTCACTATTCATCAAACTTGCAACCTCGGTTTCTATCTTCGTTGTCTCCCCCGGGTTTCCTCTTTTATTGTTTTGTTTTTTTTTAATAATAATTATTATTATTTAATAATTGAATAATAGGATTTTATTTTATATATATTCATATAAATTCAATTTTTCATCCTAAAATATCCCACAAATTTTCTAAAAATTTACATTCTCATAAAAATTTTAGTCGAACTCTTAAATCATGATTTTTCTTGATAAAAATCGTAATAAAACAAATCTCAAAATAAATATCTTTATACATATTAAAATAAAGAATATTTCTTAAAATACAACATAAATTTATTAAAGGCCAATATAATTATTTCAAGCGCCACAATAATTATTTTAATTAAAAATATACTTGCTTTTAGCAGAACATAATCATGTTTAAACAAATAAAAATATATTTGTTTATAACCAAACATTATTATTTAAAAACAAAAATTACAGGATGTTACACTTTGTTTTGTTATTGTTTCCATAAATTAACATATAGCTTGATCATTTGCTACTTCATACATCTTTTTATAACAATCTTAAGATAGAAAATTGTTGAACATATTTTAATATTATTATAATTTGGTTGGGATTAAGTTTTTGCATGAACTTTGATATACTTGTGAAGTGCTCTATTTTTGTTTTATAAATTCATTAAGATGATGCACTTAACACACTATGTATCATTTGATATTTAATTCTTGATTTTCTCAATCTTCCATCAAAACAACTTCCATCAAAAGTGTTTTGAAATTGGGTTTTGAAACTTATCAATGATTTATTAAAACAACCAATTCACCCCATCTTAGGTGTTGGTTGCCTTGTCTAACAAGAGGTATAAAATTTTTGGCTTTTGCTTAAAGGACTTGACCATCTCAAGAGTTTTTATGGCAACCATTGAAATTTTTTTCAATGATGGAAGGTTTTGAAATTGACAAACCAACCTTCCTTGATGCATATTTCCTTGATTTAAAAGGTTTTATACATTAGAAACATAGAATGGAATCTTATCTACAATCTCTTGATTTAGATTTATGGGATGTAATAGAAGATGGTTATATCTCTAAACCAAGTAAATGTTGGAATAATTGTGATAAGAAATTGTTTAATTTGAATATTAGAGTAATGAAAATCTTATATAGTAGTTTGAATGAAAAAAATTATGCTAATGTTAAAAATTACTCAATTGCTAAAGATATTTAGGCTACTCTTAGTAGCATGTATCTTGCTAACAATGAAGTCATTGATAAGGATGTTTATAATAAGCAAGATGAGCAAAAGCAATAAAAAGGTAGCAATCTCACATAAGAACAATTTAAGTTATGACTGAAGAAGTCTTGCTTTTTGGCTCAAAGATACCTATAGATATGCACTTCTAAATCTAATAGTTCTTCTTGTGAAGAATATGAATTTGAAGATTCATATAATGATATATCCTTAAAATACTCAACTAGTTATATTTCTAATCTTGATAATGATAAACCTTTTGAAATCTTAACTAGTATCTCTTCAAGGTCTTTTTCAAAAGATTTTCATGAAAAGTCGAGAAGTAATCATAAAAATAATAACTTGATATGCTATCCTTTTCAAAAGAAATTTTTTTTCCAAATATGTTATTTTAAATTTTTGAAGTCATAAAGGACATATTTCACACATGTGTCATATTAGGAGAAATGGTTTGAATAAGAAGTAAATTTGGGTTACTAAAGGTTCCAAACTTGTTAGCACTAACATCAAAGGATCCAAGTTGAGATGGGTAACAAAGAGTCCTCCCAATGCCTCTATTTTGCAAAATGCATTCTTACAAGGATAGACAACTTGGTTAAGCTAAAAGAGAACCATCAAAGAAAGCCTCTCCAAAATTGCATTACTAATGTTTAGATCTCACATGGAGAAGCATTAGGTAAGAAAATGGAATCTTCCTTATACGAAGGTCAAGATAACAAGTTATAAAACTTCTTATGTCACTATTATTGATACTCATTGAGGTATGGCTAGATGATATGAGCATTGCAATATCAAATTCATATATAAATTATAAAATTCCATAGTTTGTCATTGATATGTGATTTGATTATGCTTCATACCCTTATATTGTTAATTTGCATATATCATGTTTATAAAGGATGTGCAATGTTTAGTATCAATTCCCCATGTATTTTGCTTTCCTTATAATTTTAGAGAAATAAGAAAAATTAGATATGGAGATTTTGGTGCTTAACTCTTTTAGGCTAGCTTATCTTGTTATGACTTGATTAATCATTTTAGGAGCATAAAAGCATTGAAAATTTTGTTGACTAACCTATCATGGACCCAAATTGGTTGGGTACCAAAGGAGAATATTTATATTTTGTTTTGTAGAGAGAAAAGAGACCATGTCAAGCTTGTAATGGGAATAGATGAAAAATGGATATTGAGGATAGGTTAAATGAATGTGAAAGAAGACAATTTTAAGAAAAGAGTATAAATTCAATTTCTTGGTAAGGAAAGGGAGCATTGCCTCAAGAGCACAACATTAATAAAAGAGAAGCAATTATTCTTGAGGTCACTTTCTTTTAAGAATACTTGAAGCTTGGATATTGGTCTCACAAATTCAAAGTAGAAACTTCACCAATTCCAAACAAATGACTAAAAGGACATCAAAGAAAAATTATTGGTAATACCTATGCCTTGTTCTCTTTACATGCTTTATCATAATATGTGGACAATTAAACATTGATTGATTTCTTTATATGATCCAAGTTATGATCTTCAAATTATATGCTTTAAAGGAAAATTCTCATATTATGCTTGATACAAGAATAGATTTATTGAGTCATATATGTGCTAAAATATGTATCATGCATATTGTGCTTTATCTTGTGCTATTATATCATTATATATAAGTTGGTTTTATGAAGGCAAATTATGATATTTGAACATGAAATTTGAAATGAAGTTTAGCAAATTCAAAAACTACTTTGATCCATGTAAATATATTAGGAGTGCATAATTTTAAAAGCCTTTTGCCTTAGATTGTTTATAAGAAAAATAAATATGTGAAATGATCTTTGTGATAGAAAAATCTCTATAATGTGTTATAATGTCTCTTTCTCAAAGATCTATGCTATAAAGAGTTTGAATGTTTAAAATTAAAGGAAATCAAGATTTAAAAGGGATTAAATTATTCTCCTTTTGTCTTATGTTGGAAAATGCACTTTCATAAAATAGTTTTCAAATTGTATTCATCTTTAAGATTGGATTTTATAATTATATTTCAAATGGAAATGTTGGCTCATGATTATTCATAAAGAATTAAACTTGGTCTTTATCTTGATCTATAAATATCATGGAGTTGGCTTAAGTTAGTAGAAGCATAAAGATGAATATATAGGAGGATATAAATGAAACAAAATATACTTATCATAAAAAGTTAGAGAAAAATCATGTGCTTCAAAAATAATATTTCTTTATATATTATGATAGTACATGTGAATCTAAAATAAAGCCAACTATTTGCTCCACCAAAGTAAAATGAAAATATTAGGAGAAAATGATGGCAAACAAGTTTGACAATCTATGAAATTCATGAGATGAATTTTTAGGTTTTCTAAACTTGCTTGCTACTTGTTGTGCTATGTTCTTTCTTAAATGCTTTGAAATATTGATGATATATCTATGGCTTGGTTATTTTAATATTATCATTTCTTTCACCATAGATTACATTATTTATTTCAAAAATAACAAATCTTTAAATGATATTAATGTGTGTCATAAAATTAAGTGTCTCCCTAAGTAATGGAGGATGGTATGCAAGAAGCTCAACTCAAAGTCATCACTTTGGGAGTCATCATAAAGTGGACAAGAAATGGTTCAACTCCAAAGGATGACAACAAAATCAAGATCCATCACCTATTGCCATAATCCATGAGTATCTTACTTTATGATTTATCATTTTATATGGATTGAATGATACTCCTTATTTTCATTACCTATGATGGCAATAATGGAAATTATCATGAATTGTATGCTCTTCAATGACATTTTGATTGATTGAATTTATATTCTTGACATTGTCATTGATTCAATAAGAACTTGACAGATTGAATATCTTGTTTGATTCCTATTGCATATCATATCATTGGTTGAGCTATGAATCTTCTTATGAAAAGAATGATCATATTTAGGGGGAGCTTATGATTTGAGAGAAATTTTCTTTCATATTTTCTTTTAATTGCTTTACTTTACCCTCAAAACTTTTAGAAAATAAAACTTATCTTTGAAAATTTTCAATAGGGAAAAAGAAATTTCAAATGTTTTATGATAATTGAAATCTCCTCAACAAAGTGAAAATAAGTGATTATGTTGACACTTATGCTTTACTTTGAATATATAGTGTTTTTCTATCAAACATAATGCTCTTGGTCATGACCGATAATTATTGATTAGCATGTTTTTTGTGATGATTATATCATGGATAGCTCTTGAACATGTATACATACTCTATATCGTGGTATATATAATATAAATCCTAAACTTTGGTGTGCTAGTCATATATTGCATGATAAAAAATATATCCAAACTCAAAGCATGTATGTGCTATTGAACTTAACTTTATAATACCTTTCTTTATGAGTTTTCAGTAGCAGGAATTGGGAATAATTTGAGGGGGAGCCAATTTGTGATCTTGTTATAATCTTTATGGCTTTCACCTTTTGAAAAAGGACATGTGTTCATAATGTGATCAATCTTGCTTCTAAAAAAAATACTGATATTGAATTTAATGGTATGCATGATTTAAGGGGGAAAAGAAATTTTTTGGTTATAATGTTTATTAGCTCTTATTCTTCTCTCTTTGATTGAAATTTTTGTTTGATCATATCATTAAAAATGTGCTTATTTGATAAGATAGCTTCAAGATTTTGCAAGAACTATGTGCTAAAAAAAAATTTAATCTACACATAATTATTTTAGCAAATGCTTTGTGAAATATTTTAAGTGTGATATAATTTAATGGATTTTGATTATAAAATATTGAACTTTCACGAGAAATGATGAGATTGATTTATAGTGTTGATATAATCTAATGTGTAGCAAGTATCTTAGTAAATTTGCTTATTTGATTAGTATGTGTTATACATGCTTATAATCATTAATGTATAATATCTTATACTTAATCATGCTTTATACTCTAACCATGAAATATACTTGCTTGTAATATAAATATAAATATATATATATATATATATATATATATATATATATATATATATATATTCAATCAGTCTTGCAGAATTTTATATATTATGTAACATCCTTAATTTTATTTCTTTTATTAATAAAGGTACATAAATATTTAATTAAGGAAATAAAATTTATTAGAAAATTTTTAGATATCTAAGAAAATATAATCTTTAGAAATTTTTCACCTTATGTGTATGCATAGAAAATGTTTCTAACATTAAGGGAATAACTAAAGAGAAAAATTTAATAGGAAAAATTAGAAATAACATACTAAAGAGAGGTGAAATTCTTGGGTAAGAAAGATAACTTTTTGGGAAGTAAATAAAGGTCTTAAAATTTCAAGAAGATTGGATTAGGGTAATTTTTCCTAATTCAAGAGCTAGAGTTCCTAAGTTTAACATCTCGATCCATACATTGGGCATTCACCTATGGACACTTCATATAGAGTTTTTCCACTTCATATGAGTTTCTAGCAAGCCAATAGGATAGCTCAAGCAAGAAATAAAATATATACTTGTACTAGGATATAGAAGATGGACCGATAACCCACAAACCATAAAAATGTGACCAAGCCCTCCATGAAAAATAGAATTTCAACCAAAGCAAAGGAAATGTGTAAGAATGGGCCAAAATCCAAGGGGGAAAATAAGATTCATGTGAGGAAATAGTAGTGTAATAATGATCAAGATTAGGTCACATGGCATTAAGACAAAACATCTATATCCTACATTCATAATTTCAGCAAGTTGGTAATAATACATGGTATTAAGACAAAACATCTATATCATATATTCATAATTTCAGCAAGTTGGTAATAATACATGGCAATAGGACAAAACATCTATATCCTACATTCATAATTTCAACAAGTTAGTAATAATACATGGCATTATGACAAAACATTCTTATAGTACACAAATAATTTCAGCCAAGCAAAGGAGATTCAAGGGATGAAAACTTACCACCTAAAAAGGCAAACCTATCATACTTGATTGAGACAAAATAAAAAAGGAAAAGAATCCCTAAATCAAAGGGACCTTGTCCCTTGTCTTAATAACATTTTATCATAATTTTTAAAATACAAATATCCTTTTGCTATGCATATCTTGACTAAGGGAGAGGAAGACAAGAACATGAGTTGTCTTTCCCCAAAAAATAACCAAGTGTATGTTAATTTTGATAAAGTAGACTCATGATTATGAGAGGTGAACAATTTGATAGTTTATTTAACCAAAACCCACCCTTATAACATTATAATTTCGTCCAAGTGAGGGAGAGAAAAAATAGAAGCAAGGTAGAGTAAGAAAATGAGAGAAAGATAGGAGAAGAGAAGAAGGAAGAAGGAGGAGAACTCTAGAGAACTAAGTACTCAAGGTAAGTTAGCTTAATCTGCACTTAAATCCAGCTTTTCTCTTCATCCTTGGGGTTCAAAACTAACCCTCCTTCTCTGATTTAAGCTGCTAGAAAAGCTAAGAGAAGGGAGGAATCTTACCACTTCCTTCAAGAGGAAACGAAAAAAAGAATTCACTAAGTGAACTAGGGAGATCTTTAGATAGGTTTAACAATATCTATTTTAAAAGAAAAGCTTTGAAATTTGTAACATTTATATGGGATTTTGATCTTAGAAATTTGATAAAATTTACAATATTTGCTATTTTGATGATTGGTCAGGAATGTTTCTATATCATGTTACATGTTATCTTTCCTATGATGAATGTTTTGAAGATTTCGGTTGCTGTGGAAAGTTCTGCATAGGTATAGCTATGGGTGGCAAAATTTTAAGATTTTTATATGCTGCTATTTTGTATATTTGAATGTGGTGAAAAATAGATGGAATATAATTAGATGTAAATTAGGAATAAATTGGAAGATGACGTAATAAAATGATGAACTAAAACCTTAGGAAATGTTTGGTTAGGAAACTGGAATTCAGAGTAACTAGGGAAGCTTCTGTGTTTGAAATTATCGGAAGAATCGGTTTGGAATTAAAAGAAATGGTTAACATGAAAAATGTAGATTTATATCTCACTAATTTTTAGCCACTAGAATCATTCAAGTTGGAATCAATATGAGGGAGAAATGGTCATATTAGTAAGCAGTGATCAGAAAATGGTTAACCAGGGAATAATCTGTTAGGTATGCTTCTATGTTTGAATTTATGGGATAAATCTATTGGGAATTAAAAGAAATTATTAATATTAAAAATATAGATCTATGTCGCATGAATTTTGAGCCACTAAAATCATTCATGTTGATATCAATATGAGGGAGATATGGTCCAATTAGTAAGCAGAGGCTAGAAACTAGTTAACCAGGAAAGAATCTGTTAGGTAGGCTTATATTTATGAATTTCTGGGCAAAATATGCTGAGAATTAAAAAAAATGGTTAACATAAAAAATATAGATATATGCATCATGAATTTTTACCCACTAGAATCATTCAATTTTGAATCTATATGAGGGAGATATGGTTAGATTAGTAAGTAGAGGTCTGAACCTACCTGAGAAGAAATAACATTGAATTTGAGGGAGTAGTAACACCATGATTACTTAATATTTCACTAAAATGTTTAACATAAAGGTTTTAGAGGATTGTCTTATCTTTAAATTGGCACTAATATCACCTCAATTGGATTTAAAATAAGGGTGTTATGTTCTGATTAGTGAGAGAGGAAAATAATATTTAAAAAGTAGAAGAATCTTTTAAATAAAAATAATAAATGACTAGTGTATGCCCTAGCCATTGCCATTGCATAAATTCCTTACCATCCTAAATGTGTAATTTTGACATAAAAATATTTTATAAAGTGGTAATTGAAAATGATTATGTTCATGGCAAGATTGTATTTTACCAATGATTTTTGGTAATGATTATGCTTTGATGATAAATTATGGCATGTGAGTATAATAAACATACTTATTATTGAAATCATATTTTTGGCTATTAATGTGAAAAGAGACAAGTACGGTCATATGGTAGTCTGTGTGGTGCACTAGTAGGGGACGCCCTAATCACGGCTAAGATTATGCTAATGAGAAAAGAAAGATAATGTGTGCCATGTTAGACAGAGCGAGAAAAGCCTGTGCCGAAGAGTGTAAAATTCTCAACCTAACCGGGGTAGCTTATTATAAAAATAAGTTGATAGCCATCATATGATATTCTAAAAATAGTTATTCATGTCATACATGTTATTACAGCACGATTTTTATGTGTATAAATAAGTGCATTCATGTGACCTAAAATATTTACTGTAGCTTATATAGATGAACATGACGTGACAAGCATTATTAATGATGATTATGATTTATTGTTGAACCTACTAGGATTTAATTCTTACTATATTTTCATATCATGTTCAAAAAAACTAATTATGCATAATTTTCTATGGCTTTGGCTTTTATTGTACGTTGGATTTAGTTACTCTATATTGGGCAGATCCCAGAACTTAAAAAGATGTTTGTGATCGAGTTGGTTAAAATCCCAGTAAAGGTACAACCACCCATACCCGTATCTCCAGAATTGGTCAACATGGATGAATAAGATGTAGATATCTATGTGTTTGTATATGTTTCTAGGCATTTTATATGCATGAGAAAAGTGTTTACATTATAGAACATTATTGAGTCATGCATATTGTCCTTTGGACTAACTACTTTGTTGCAAGTTGAATATCATTTTTGCAACAGCGCCAAAATTTAGTGCATACTGTAACAACATTTTTTTTATTATTATTATACAATATAGAGTTCACATACACGTCATTAATCAAAACGTACATACAATATATCAAATACATAAATATCTACAGCTTATTTATTTTGGTTGACCAATTCCGAAGATATAGGTGCGGGTGGTTGCACCTTCACCAGAATCTGAGCCAACTCAACCATAAACATTTTATTTGTTTCTGGGATCTGCCCATCATAGAGTAACTCGATCCAACATACGCTAAAAGCTAGTGCCATAGAGAAAATCTGCATAATTATTCTTCTGAATATGACATGGAAATATAGTACGAATTAAATCTCAGTAAGTTCAACAATAAATCATCATCAATAAAGATTATCACGTCATGTTCATCTGTATAAATTACAGCAAATATCGTTGGTCACATGAATGCACTATATCTATGCACATGAGAATCATACAGTAATGACATGTATGACAGGATTAACTATTTTCAGAATATCATATGATGACTATCAATTTATTCTCATATCAAGCTACCCCGGTTAGGGTGAGTATTTTCTACTCTCCGATACGGGCTTTTCTCGCTCCGTCCGACATGGCATACTTTCTCTTTCTTTTCTCATTAATATAATCATAACCGTTGGTAGGGCATCCTCTATTGGTGCACCACACGGATTGCCATGTGACTGTGCTCATTTCTTTTCTTTTCACAATAATAGCCAAAAATATGATTTCAATAACAAGTATGTTCATCAAAATATAATTATTACCAAAAATCATTACTATTCATGTCATGAACATAACCATTTCAAATGTCACTTTATAAAATATTTCCATGTCAAAATTTCAAACTTAAGATGGTAAGAAATTCATGCAATGGCTATGGCTATGGCATATGCTAGTCATTTATTATTTTCGAATATAAGATTATTCTTCTTTTTAAATATTACTTTTATTTCATTATTTTCTTGATGCAGGTTTTCATCCTATTTGACATTCTCTTACTAACCAAAGCATAAATCCCCCATTTTAACTCAGATTTAAGTGATCTTTGTGTCAATTTAAAGATAAAACTATTATGTTGAACAGTTTAGGGAAAGATTAAGGAAGAATGGTGATATTACTCCCTTAATATACAGGTGATTTCTTCTCGGGTAGATTCTGACCTCTACTTACTAATATATACATATCTCCCTCACAACACTTCCAACTTGAGTGATTCAAGTAGCTACAAATCTGTGACACATATAGCGATATTTTTTATGTTAACCATTTGTTTTAATTCCCTACAGAATGTTCCTAGAAATTAAAACACAGAAACTATCCTAACATATTCTTCCCTAATTAACCATTTTCTAACCATTGCTTACTAATCGGACCATATCTACCTCATATGGACTCCAAATTGAGTGATTCTAGTGGCTTAATATCCGTGAGCCATAGATTTACATTTTCTATGTTAACCATTTGTTTAAATTCCCTACCAATTCTTCCCCAAATTTTAGAAATAGAAGCTTAAAATTTTGCCACCCATAGCCACATCTATGCAGAACTATCTACACCAGCCCAAGTATTCAAACATACATAATATGTAACATGATAAAGCAACATCCATGACCAATCATCAAAGTTCTAAGGTCAAAATCCCACAAAGATGTTGCAAATTTCAAAACTTTTATTCAAAAAGAAATATTGTTAAACTTACCTTGAGCACTTAGTCATCTAGACTTCTCCTTCCTCTTTCTTCCTTTCTTCCTCTCCTTTACTCACTCTACCTTGCTTCTATTTTTTCCTCTCCCTCACTTGGACAAAATTCTAATGTTATAAAGGTGGGTTTTGCTTAAATAGACTATCAAATAATTCACCTTTCATGATCATGGGTCTACCTTATCACAATTAGGATGCACTTGGTTGTTTTTTTTGGAAAACAAACAACTCATGTTCTTGTCTTCCTCTTCCTTAGTCAAGATATGCATAGGAAAAGGAGATTTGTATTTTGAAAATTATAATAATATCTTCTTAAGATAAGGGACAAGGTCCCTTTGATTTTGGGATTCATTTCCTTTTTCTTTTGTCTTAATCAAGTATGATAGGTTTGCCTTCTTAGGTGGCAAATTTCCAACCCTTAAATCTTCCTTGCTTAGCTAAAATTATTTGTGTAGGATAAGAATGTTTTGTCATAATGCTATGTATTATTACTCACTTGCTAAAATTATGAGTGTAGGATATAGATGTTTTGTCCTAATGCCATGTATTATCATATCATACCACTTGCTAAAATTATGAATGTAGGATATCACATCACTTGCTAAATTTTTGTCTTAATGCCATGTCACCTAATCTTGATTACACCATTATTTCATCACTTTATTTTTATTTTTATTTTTATTTTTTCTCTTAGATTAGTTGTTTGTTTTCCAAAAAAAAACAACCAAGTGCATCCTAATTGTGATAAGGTAGACCTATGATCATGAAAGGTGAATTATTTGATAGTCTATTTAAGAAAAACCCACCCTTATAACATTAGAATTTCATCCAAGTGAGGGAGAGGGGAAAATAGAAGCAGGGTAGAGTGAGTAAAGGAGAGGAAGAAAGGAAGAAAGAGGAAGGAGAAGTCTAGAGGACTAGGTGCTCAAGGTAAGTTTAACAATATTTCTTTTTGAAAAAAAGTTTTGAAATTTGCAACATCTTTGTGGGATTTTGACCTTAGAACTTTGATGATTGGTCATGGATGTTGCTTTATCATGTTACATATTATGTATGTTTGAATACTTGGGCTGGTGTAGATAGTTCTGCATAGATATGGCTATGGGTGGTAAAATTTTAAGCTTCTATTTCTAAAATTATGGGAAGAATCGGTAAGGAATTTAAACAAATGGTTAATATAGAAAATGTAGATCTATGTCTCACGGATATGTAACCACTTGAATCACTCAATTTGGAGTCCATATGAGGTAGATATGGTCCGATTAGTAAGTAATGGTTAGAAAATGGTTAATCAGGGAAGAATATGTTAGGATAGCTTCTGTGTTTTAATTTCTGGGAACATTCTGTAGGGAATTAAAATAAATGGTTAACATAAAAATTATAGCTATATGTGTCTCAGATTTTTAGCCATTGGAATCACTCAATTTAGAGTTCATATGAGGTAGATATGGTCCGATTTGTAAGTCATGGTCAGAAAATGTTTAATCAGGGAAAAATATGTTAGGATAGCTTGTTTGTTTTAATTTCAGGGAACATCTGTAGGGAATTAAAACAAATGGTTAACATAAAAATTATCGCTATATGTGTCACGGATTTCTATCCACTATAATCACTCAATTTGGAATTCTTATGAGGGCGATATATATATATATATATATATATTAGTTAGTAGAGGTCAGAATCTACCCGAGAAGAAATCACATGTATATTAAGGGAGTAATATCACCATGCTTCCTTAATCTTTCACTAAACTGTTCAACATAATAGTTTTAGATAATTGTTTTATCTTTAAATTGACACCAAGATCACCTAAATCTGAGTTAAAATGGTGGAGTTATACTCTAATTAGTAAGAGAAGGTCAGATAGGATGAAAACCTGCATCAAGAAAATAATGAAATAAAAATAATATTTAAAAAGAAGAATCTTATAAATGAAAATATTAAATGACTAGTATATGCCATAGCCATTGCCATTACATGAATTTCTTACCATCTTAAGTGTGAAATTTTGACATGGAAATATTTTATAAAGTGATATTTGAAATGGTTATGTTCATGACATGAATACCAATAATTTTTGGTAATAATTATATTTTGATGAACATACTTGTTTTTGAAATCATATTTTTGGCTATTATTGTGAAAAGAAAAGAAATGAGCACGGTCACATGGCAATTCGTGTGGTGCACCAGTAGGCGACGCCCTACCAACGGTTACGATTATGTTAATGGGAAAAGAGAAAGTGTGCCATATCGGACGGAGCGAGAAAAACCCATACCGAAGAGTAGAAAATACTCACCTTGACTGGGGTAGCTTAATATGAGAATAAATTGATAGTCATCATATGATATTCTGAAAATTGTTAATCTGTCATACATGTCATTACTGTACGATTTTCATGTGCATAGATAAAGTGCATTCATGTGACCAAAGATATTTGTTGTAGTTTATACAGATGAACATGATGTGTTGAGCTATATTGATGATGATTTATTGTTGAACTTACTGGGATTTAATTCTCACTATATTTTCATGTCATGTTCAGAAAATTAGTTATGCATATTTTTCTATGTCTCTAGATTTTAGTGCACGATGGATCGAGTTACTCTATGATGAGCAGATCCCAGAAACAAATAAAAAGTTTGTGGTCGAGTTGGCTCAGATCCCAGTGAAGGTGCAACCACCCGCACCTGTATCTCCGGAATTGGTCAACCAGAATAAATAAGCTGTAGATATTTATGTGTTTGATATGTTGTACGTACGTTTTGATTAATGACGTGTATGTGAACTCTATATTGTATAATAATAAATAAATAAAGTTGTTACAATACGCACCAAATTTTTGCGCCGTTGCAAAAATGATATTCAACTTGCAACAAAGTAGTTAGTCCAAAGTACAATATGCATGACTCAATAATGTTCTATAATGTAAACACTTTTCTCATGCATATAAAATGCCAAGAAACATATATCTAATATGTAATATGTAAAAGCTCCATTTTTTTAAATATATATATATATATATATATATATATATATATATATATATATATATATATATATATATATTTATAAAGTCCCAAAAGTCATTACTTCTTTACTTTTAATTACTTAAATCATAATAACATTCAATTAATTTAACCAAGCATAATCAAAGTTTAAGGTCTACTATTAACACTGATACAATTATGAGTTCACATGCACATCATTAATTGAAACGTCTGTACAAAAATCAAACACATAAATATCTACATCTTTTTCATCCATGTTGACCAATTCTGTAATTGAATATATACCATGGTACATAAATATATATATATAATTTATTCATCTTGAGGCCATTACCTTTTCTTTTTTACCTTTTTTATCTTCTAGTGTTTATCTTGTCTATTATGGTAGATGATAATGATTAAAAAGCAAATAACATACAATCTCAACAATTACTGATAATACTTATAACATTCTATTATTAATTATTTATTTACTTACGTCAACCATCAGTTCAAAAATATACAATAGCAACTTATGCCTTCCCTTTTCATATGACCTCTCTAGTGAGCTGGGGTGGACGAGAAGGTACGTATGCTGGGAATTCTAACAAGCCTATCAATACATTAGCATTTCTACTAGCTAACTGGTAGTAACAGGCATAGAGCATATACTTGCATTTTATTTCTTTGGATCTAAACACAACATGGAACAATAATGGGAACTAAAATTCCCAATAGGTTTAACAATAATCATACATATTAATCACAATACACATCATGTTATATTCAACTATATGAACTACAGATATCAAAGTGTCATACAATAGATACATATCTAGTGCACATATATCATAATGCAAATCATGGCATATATATCAAATATCATCAGTAAAATACTTGGCTATAACATTTTATATCATAGACATCATATCATAAATATTTTGTGGCATCTAATTTCATAACTTTCTCATATCATGGCTATTTACTTTCTTTTCATTCTTTGCTATAGCTAAGTCAATATGAGCATCGACTCAACCCTGAACATGCTTGCCTCACATTGTTCAAGCATGATTAAATTTCATCCTTTCTCATTATCCATGGACAAAGCGTCCCTTATTTGGTACCGAGACAGAGGCTATGTGACCTTTCAGAGTCAACTTGCATTACCAAGGGTCATTACTCACTATATCTTTTATTTTCTTTTTCATAAACATCCAAGACATGATGTCAAATTTATAGCCAACATACAACAATATAATCATTCTAGGCATAATTTGTTACTAATATCATGCATACCATATGTTTAACTCAGATATTTTCAACTCATTTCATGCATATATCAATACAAATAGTAATGCCACTAGGATACAAACAAATCATTTTCAAATAAGAAAATGCATCCATATTATTTATTCCATCACATCATGCAATTTACATTGAATGGGAGAATTAATGCCATGGAATGGTAATCAAGCCCAATTATCAATCCTCTATACTATTTATCCTTTATTAATTTAGAATTCCTTTTAAATTCCTTTTTGGCCAAGCTCCCTAGTTTTTACAATTTTTCCTCATTTTCCACCTAACTTAATGAAATTTCATTTATACTTACTAACTTTAACTTATTAACTCTCACTTATCTTATTAATATCATCTATTACACTTAACATTTCCATCTTCATAACACCACTAAGTTTATGCTTACTAACCCTAGTGATGGTCACCTTGGTCATCTTTTACTCACATTGGATTTATCATATTTTTAATATTCTTAATTGCATTTCTGGCTCACTATAGAAATTCTATTGCAAATTCCATCATCTTTACTAAGCTTGATTTACTTATCTCATTTTACTCAACCTTATACTTAATCAATATTAGGAAACTATGCCTTTGCATAGGTATTAATATCAACATTCAAGTAGGGATTTTGTTCTAGCAATGCTAAGTATAAAAATTACTATTCATTTAGTATGTGATACTATTCATTTGGTAATATCCTTTTCTTCCATGATTTAACCAACTCATTTAGGTACTTTGTGGTGCGCACTGTCGCAGGTGCACCCAAATTAATACCTTACCTCAAAACTAACCTGTAGTAGTGGGAGTAAGGGTCGATCTCACAGAGACGGGAATTACCTTATGTGATTAAAAGGGGGGAATTGATAATCGCAAATTAAGTAAAGTAAACAATAATGAAAATAAATAAGTAAAAGTGATTAATGATAAAGACGTTGGTTTCGGTTGGTATCCACCGTCAAGGGATTACATTGATCATCGACAACATAATCAATCTGTAAATGAACATCTATCATTGGGGTTTTAACCCTGTTTCTCCTTAAGCCTAGCAAATTAATGACAATCGCACTAATAAAACCCTAATCAACAAGCCATCTTTTAACACATCAGTAAAACATAACTTGTTAACCGCATGAAGAACTAGAGAAACTGACAGAGCTAAACAAATATAAACACATCAGCTATATCTAATTTAGTCAATCATTCATCATAGGTTCAATGATTTATAGTCCAAAACCCTCAAACCTATTTGCCTCACGAATCGCAGAATTAAAGACTTTTTCAAAACACAATTCAGCGGTAGATTAAAACAGACGAAATACTAGTAGGCCTCCTAGCAATCATATGAATAATCATTAAGAATAAGAACAGATGAACAATCAATATTCAAAAAAAATTGAAATAATAACATCAGATCCACATCTCACAATGTATAAAAATCCCTTAAGGTTTCAACTCACCTCAACCAACTAAAAGAACTTGCCACGCAGGGCCATAAGAAACTCTAAAGAAGAATTGAGGAATGTAGATGAAGAATTGGATCCTTTCTCTGGTTGCTTTCCTCCCTTTTTATAGACTTTCCTCCTCCTAATCGAAGTCAGAACGTATTTTAGGTCAAATTCCCGTCAATTCCCTTCAATTTTGAGCGAAAACGACCTAAAATCGCGAAATCAGCAAGTCCCCTACGGTGCACGGGTGCCACGGCGCTTAAGTGGAGCGCTGCAGCGCTATGAAGATCCTGCCACGGGGCATCGCGACGCTCCCTGTCAGCGCCGCGGCGGGCTACGTCGAACATGATCGGGCGCCGCGGTGCTCCCTTGTGAGCGCCGCAGCGCCCAGAATCTTTTGGATTTTGCCTAAGTGCCGAACATGAAAGTTATAGCTCTATGTCTCTTCTTTCCATAGCCACTGAAATCACCTTAATCGGAGTCCAAATGAGTTAGATATGCCTCAATTAGTGACAAAATGTCAAGAATCAGCATTTTTCTATGATTTTCTCTCTATTTTTCTCTTCTTTTCTTCTTTATTATTCCTAAAACACAAAACACAACACTCAATCAAATCATATCTATTTTCTACTAAAATTAAATAAAAAGCAACTTAAAACATGTCAAAAACATGCTTATTTTATAGCATGTCACTTTGTAACCCTTATTCTCTTCTCTTTAATACATCATTGCATGATATTTATAATGTACTACTATATCACTTAATATTTCTATCCATTTTCTATACTAATTTACATCAAATACTAGGTTAAAATTATAATGATAATTAGATATATTCCTTCTTCATTCACGGCCAGCATAAATGAAATGTCATAGCACTCTTAATTCACTTTAAACCTAATCATTAGTAACCCTTAAATCAATCAATCCACTTAACCACTGTATGCCATTTATATTTCACACTACATCGTCACATATTCCAATTTAAACTTATTCTTGAAGTCATAGGTATTTAGATCACATTTCTATTTTCATTTACTTATTTCCTTCATTTCTTACTCTATGACCTAATTAAACATACATATTTACTATCATTCCTTACATTAACAACTTCCATGAAATTCATTATCTAAAATTACGCTATACTTAACTCATTTCATGAACATCAATTCATCCAAGTCTAGGTGTGTACCTTTCCATCATTTATCTCTTCTATTTTATCATCATTTTCCACATTAATTTCATCATACATCACCAATTATCATTACCTTAGTTTAAGACTACGGCTAGCCTACCTAAAAGATACCAAAACCAAACCATTCATTTCCTTGACCTATATATTTCTAACTTTCACACAAACTTTGTTTCATTCCTTTACTTTCCCTTGTACCTTAGCCTTCTCAAGTCCTAAAACTAAATTTCTATCTTTCTCATCCATTTAACCAAATCTCTTAGTTACTCTTTTTAGATTCAAGACTAATATTCAATTATCAGTCATATTCCTCCATTCCTACCTATTTCGGCCAACACTTAACTTTACACTCCAGATTTATGTTCTTATCTTATTTAACTATCCATCTATACCATAATTCTCTATCAACCTTACTCCTTCCCTTAGTGTTTGACTAAGTATGCACAAACCCATTTCTTCATTACAATTTTTACATAACTTTACCCATTCCATTACTCACCCTTCTTATTAACATCTCCTTAATTATTAACCATTTCTTAACACCAAAATTTCAACCAAACAACCCAAAGTTCCAAAAACTGCATTTTCATCCTTATATAATCAAAACCGAAAATCACATATACCACTTCACCATCATCTTAACTATATAATATTTGTTCTCAATATATTTTAAGAGCCTTAATTCTTTAATCAAAATAGTCCCTTAATTATCCTATCAATCATTTTTTACTAGTAGCATATATTTAATCTACCAATTACTTTAAAGCATCAAGATATTTCAGTCACAATGAGTTCAGACCTTCCGACACTAATCATATTACAAATCCCTCATATAAACTCCAATTGAAGTGATTCATGGAAAGCTAAGACAATAATCTACAACTCTTATGTTGAACACTTTTTTGAATTCTAGAGAAAACAGGGTGCCATGGTGCACATAAATCAGTGCCACGATGCTACGAGTTGACTCTAGATCTTTTACCACTAACTGGAGCATAACTATCTCATATGAGGTCTAATTAAAGTGATTCCAAAGGATATAGAAAGCTAAGACATAGAGCTATAACTTTGTGTTGAACACTTTCTCATATTTTTCATAAATCTTAGCCCCAAAAATTTGTCCATTCCATATAATAATTTCTCAACCATTCAATTCAAATTTGCAAGCATAAGCATATGTAATACCTTCATCTAGACATGGATATTTCATGGTCATCAATAAAATTACACTTTAACATCATTTTTCATGACATCTCAATGTTAGGCTTCAACCCAAAATATAAAGAATTCAAGGTTTTAAATTAGGGATTATTGTCAAATCTACCAAAAATCAATCTCCTATGAGATTCTACACTAGTTTTTCCTTGATTCCTCTTGGTTTCCTTTCTTTTCCCTTCACCTTACGCCACTTCCTTCTTCCTTTCCCCTACTGTTCTGCACTTTGCCATGGATGGAAATGAGCCTAGAGAACCAAAACTATGGATAGAATAGAAGGATGGAGGTAGGAGGAAGGTAACATACCTTGGATGCCATCCTTTTTCTTTGTCTTTCTTTTACTTTTCCCTTTTCCTCCATCCTAGGTTTTCCTCTATTTCCTGCTCTGTTTCGCTGGCAAAAACTCCAAATTTTTTGTCACACCCTACTAACTAGCATCTTATTTCATACATCTACATCATAGAATATTCCACTTAAGAGAATTTAGTATTATACATTTTTTTATCTACAAATTTCTAGCAATGTCTACCTAGCCCATAAATTAACATATTCACTTATATTGTTTGTTATCTTTCTTGGATAAGCATAAAAGTGCTTCAGGATATCCCAAGCATTTTTAAATTTCAATTCCTTATAGGCAACTAACTAGGCATAATATGCATTACTTACAGCAAAAATGATCTTATACCATAAAGAAAATGGTACAGTCCATAACTTATATTACATCACATTATAAGCTGTCTAAAAGGGAATTAGCACTCATCTAGGCCATCCCATATATATTACACAACCAAAGAAAATACAATCCATAATCAGATGATTTAACCTTAAGACCCCTGTTGCTCACTTCTTGCTGGAGTACTTGAAATGTGATTATGTGGACATAAAAAAAGAGAGATGACAATCTCAATAGCTAGTAAAATTTTCAAAAAAACAATATACATTCCATTCCTTAAAACATCTCAATTTATTTCACTGAAATATAAGCACTGACCATACATACATACATCATCTTGGTCACATTAGGGACCCATAACATTATGGTCTACTTACCCAATGCAGTCCCAAACCTGCAACAGGGATATGCCTCTCCTATTATTGGCCAATACGTGGGGGAAATGGGGCTTAGTTGGCACATTTTGGGCACTCCCTTAATTCTCGAGAATGCATACATAACATATCTTTAGACCATCATTCATCATATCATAAAAGTCAAGCAACCAATGAAAATTGATAAATTCAAGTTCATAAACATAAAGAGTATTTTAAGGAAAAGCTAGCTATGTCAATTTCAGCACAATCACTTCCTTTCCAAGGCTTCCAAAGTTACTACCAGTAACTCAAACTAAAACATATAAGAGTTCTTGGTTAATGCATGCATATTAGCACCTAAAGTCATAAATCTCTAGTTTAAGAGCTTCTGCTCCCCAAAACAAAACTATGATTCTGTTGAGATTTGGGATTATTATTAAATATGACAAAAGTTCTTTAAAAATTCTAAAATTTTGTATGGAGGTACCTTTACATGTTTATTTTATTTCGTGGTTCTCTCAGACCTTAACTCTTCCATTCAACCCTAATAACTACCTTCCTAACCCAGAACAGTGCAGATTGGTTTCAGTTCCATTTCTATTCTGTTTTGCATTCCTTTGGATTGGTAAATGTTCTTCAAAATTAGTGATATTTTATATTAAGAATAGTAGATATGTTATATAATCACCATAAAAATTTCAAGTAAAAAATAATTCATTGGCCCCCTCAAATAACCCAAGTTTTGAAGGCTATCCCCAGTTATGGTCTGTTTTGACTCATTCCCTGTCCCACCAAATTTCTATATTTTATTTTGTACCTGAGCCTGTCCATAATTCTCTAAAATTTGGTGAGATCTTTCATTAGGATCCCTCTAACATGTCATAAAATTTTCATATGAAATTTTAACATCTAACTGCTTCAATGTTTAGTATTTCCATCAACAGCCTAAGCTGTCTAGCATATTGTTCTCAGCACTGTTTGGATTGCAAAAAGACAAGTTGTAGGTTCTCAAAAATCATGAAAATTTCCAGAATTGATTATGAACATTATAAAACTCTTCTCACCAAAAATTAGAGAATTTAAAGACCATTTACTCAATTGACTAAGCCAATATTTTCAGGTACAAAAAGGTTTCTGTGTTCTCAAACCTAACCCTTCTGTGCTCTATGACCTTTACTCACTAAACAAACCATAACTCACTCATATGGACTCGAAATTGGGTGTTTCGAATGGCTAAGTAACCGTGAGAAATATTTCTACACTTTTCATGTTAACCATGTCTTCATATTCCTTATAGGTTAGTTCCAAAAATTTGAAAAATGAAGCTATTCTCACCAGTCTGAATTCCAGACCCGATTCTGACCTCTCAACATTCTCTGGAGTATAAATATCTCATATTAAATGTGATTTATGTGATTCTAAATGCTATGAAAATATAAGACATAGGGCTACAACTTCTATGTTGAACATGTTTTCATATTGTATATAATTGTTAGCCATAAATTCGTCCTAAAATTAGCCTAATAAACTCTAAACCAGATTTTTACAAGAAGGCAAACTTACCTTGTGCAAACCTACTCCTATGGCTCTCAATTTTCAGCTTGCTTCTCCTCTTGTTTTCCCTTGCAACTCAGCTGTGTTTTTTGCACAAAATATGGGTGAGCAAAGCTTCAAATTTTCAGCACTCACTCTCACTCTTACTGCCTTATGGTGAGGGAAGAAGGAAGAAGGAACTCTCAATATTTTCTGGTTGGTTTCTCTCTCTTCCTCCTCTCTGAGATTTCTTTCTTCTTCCTAGCTGCTCTCTCTCTCTTTCTTCCTTTTGTCTCTTAAGTTTTCTACTGCCTTCCCTCTCTCTTTTCTATTGCTTTTGTGAGGCAAGGATGGTGTGATTCTGCTGCCACTTTACCGAAATGAATGATGCTGGCTGCTATGGTTGTAGGGATTCCCTGGGTTTTGCAGGACAGGGAAGTAGGTTTCTTGCTGCTTCTCCACGTAAGTGCATGCGTATGTATATATATATATATTATAATATGCATAGTGAGGGTGGGTGCATAACACATAAAAAGAAGACATATGCTACCACATAACTTGCATGCATGAGTGCTTTTGCTTGTCTCATGGAGCAAAGGGTGGTGTGATTCTGCTGCTTTATGGAGCAGATGGGGGTGTGTTTTTACTGCCTTATGGAGCAGATGGTGAGTGTGTTTCTATTTGCTTTATGGAGCAAGGATGGGCATGATTATGCTGCCTTGTGGGGCGTGTTTTCTGCTTTCTTTATGGAGCAAGGATGGGCGTGATTTTGCTGCCTTGTGGGGTGTGTTTCTGCTTGTATTCTAACAATTGCATATGTGTTTTAACCAACAAGCTGCTGGTGCTTGTTTCAAAATCTCAAGTGCATGAATATGTAGATATATATTATGATATGCATGGTAGAGGTGAGAGGAAATATATCTATACGTAATGCTTCTGCTTTTGCATATGTAAATATATATTATGATATGCATGGTGGAAGTGAGAGAAAATATATATATATATAGCATCACGTAATGCTTCTTCCTTCCTTATTATATTGCTAATCCTAAATTAGTCAAGCAACAACACATTTTAATTCTTGTTCATATATGTCTTAATTTATTACTAATCCTAGATTAGTAATGTCTTAAAAAAATGTATTTGTGTTATCTCTCCATCTATTATGATCCTAAGAATTTTATTTATATGATTCAAGATTAATTATGTCACCTATTTTATACTTGCCTTATTGTCACATAACTAAGCATTTTAATTTACTTGTCATATATGTTTTCTACTTATTCTTAAATTTATCTAACTTTATTAGAGGTTTAGGATGTTACATTTTTCCTCCCCTAAGACCGCCACACATACATTACTGAATCCTAGATATTTTGAAGTGTTACACTTATCCACTAAGTAAAAATAATAGCCTAGATATTTTACTCTATGTATCCCTCTTATTCTTATGCCTTATGGCCGCCTCCTTGCCCTCCATGTGTTGCTCTTATCCTAACAATTAAGGCCTTAATGAAGTATCTCCTTGGGTGTCCTATGAAGTGTCCCTAAATTTTTATAAAATTCACAATTAATTAGCATGAAGTGTCATATGAATTGTAAAATCCAGTAATTTTTTAAACAATAATGTTTTGCTATAAACAAATATATTTTTATTTTAAATGATTATGTTTTACTAAAATTAAATACACTTTTAATTAAAATTATTTTTATTTCGCTTAAAATAATTATATTTGGCTTTAAATAATTTTTGTTTTATTTTTTATAAATTTCTTTCTTTTAATATACATGAAGATATTTTATATTGTGATTTTTTTATTAAAATTTTATCAAGAAAAGTCATGATTTGATATTGCAACTAAAGTTTTGCAAGAATATAAATTTTTAAAAAAATTTGGGATATTTTAGGATGAAAAATAATATTTATATATATATAATCAAAGAATAAATTTTAAATATTTAATTATTAAATAATAATAAGTAAAAAAAGAAAGAAAAAGGGGAGGAGGAGACGCAAGCGTGAAGAAGAGAATCAAAAACTTTCGTATATAAATAGTGTGAATAGTACTTTCTCTCCATGTTCTCTCTCTAGATCTGGAGTGCCTACTGCCATCTGATCTCAAAACTAAGGGTACAATTAGATTTATGACAGAGAGTACTACGATTTTGATCGAACAATTTTTTAAATCAGTCGCAAAATCGTCGCAGATTGGAAATAGAAAATCTTAGAAAAAGGTAAACTCCGAAACTCTTATTTAGAGACCTCAAATTGAAAATCTAACACCGTAGATGGATTCAGAAGATAGATAAATCTTAGGATATGATATTTGTTGACCATCTGACAACTTTTTGTTCGTGATGAATAGTAAATATGCCCGGTATGAATAGTGATTCCGACGGTGAATAGTATTTTCCAATTATAAATAGTATCTATCAGTTGACTAGTGTTGACCAAGTTCTCGAAGGCCAAATTTCATAATTCCGAAGTCATTTTCTAGATTTTTGGGCCCTCTGGACTCGTTTTTAAGGTCTATTTAGTCAAATTTGGATTGAAAAAGTTTATTTTGGGACTGGCCAATCTGAAGCCTTACCTTGTGAGTAGATAATTCTTTCTATGACTTACCCTATGCTCTTCTTGAACTTTAAATGTATAATTGATTATGTTTAGAAGTTATTTATGCATTTATATATCTCTGAAATGGATTAAATTATCTGAATTGTTTACAATTTGGTGTATAGTTCAAGAAAAGTATAGTTTTTGAAAAATGAATTTTTGAACTATTGATATGTAAAGGAAATATATTGTGCACATGGAATTAATATGTAGAGCTATAAGATTGCCTTGGAAAAGGGCATATATATGTGATAACCCTGATCGAGAAATTTCTGGCAAAGGAATTATATTAAGACTAAAAATTCTGTATTATACTGAAACCTCTGTTTTGAACGATATAGTATATGTGCAAATATAATTTTTGTGGAGGAATCTTATTGGAAATGTAACATTCCTAATTTCGTTTCTTTTATTAATAAAGGTACATGAATATTTAATTAAGGAAATAAAATTTATTAGACAATTTTTAGATATCTAAGGAAATATAAGCCTTAGAAATTCTTCACCTTATGGTTATGCATAGAAAATGTTTCTAACATTAAGGGAATAAGTAAAGAGAGAAAACCTAATAGAAAAAATTAGAAATAACATACTAAAGAGAGGTGAAATTTTTGGGTAAGAAAGATAAATTTTTGGGAAGTAACTAAAGGTCTTAAAATTTCTAGAAGATTGGATTAAGGTAATTTTTCCTAATTCAAGAGCTAAAGTTCCTAAATTTTACATCTCCACCCATACAATGGGCTTTCACCTATGGACACTTCATATAGAGTTTTTTTTTTCACTTCACATGAGTTTCTAACAAGTCAATTGGATAGCCCAAGCAAGAAATAAACATAGACTTTGATTAGGATATAGAAGTTGGACCGATAGCCCAAAAATTATGAAAATGTGATCAAGCCTTCCATGAAAGGTAGAATTTCAGTCAAAGTAAAGGAAATGGGTAAGAATGAGCTCAAATCCAAGAGGAAAAAATAAAAATCATGTGTAGAAATAATAGTGTAATAATAATCAAGATTAGGTCACAAGGCATTAAGACAAAACATCTATATCCTACATTCATAATTTCAACAAGTAGGTAATAATACATAGCATTATGACAAAACAAAATTATCTTACATAAATAATTTCAATCAAGCAAGGGAGACTCAATGACTAAAAAGTTGCCACATAGAAAGGCAAACCTATCATATTTGAGTGAGACAATAGAAAAAGAATCCCTAAATCAAAGGGACCTTGTCTCTTTTCTTAAGAACATTTTATCAAGATTTTCAAAATACAAATCTCCTTTTGCTATGCATATCTTGACTAAGGGAGAGGAAGACAAGAACATGAGTTGTCTTTCCCCAAAAAATAACCAAGTGCATCCTAATTGTGATGAGGTAGACCCATAATTATGAAAGGTGAACCACTTGATAGTTTAATTAAGTAAAAGTCACCCTTATAACATTATAATTTCGTCTAAGTGAGGGAGAGGAAAAATAAAAGCAAGGTAGAGTGAGGAAAGGAGATAAAAAGAAGAGAAGAAAGAAAGGAAGAAGAAGGAGAAGTCTAGAAGATTAAGTACTCAAGGTAAGTTTGCTTAATCTCCATTTGAATCCATCTTTTTTTTATCCTTGGGGTTCAAAACTCACTCTCCTTCTCTTATTTAAGCTGTTGGAAAAGCTAAGGGAAGGGAGGAATCTTACCACTTCCTTCAAGAGAAAACAAGCAAAAGAATTCACTAAGTGAGCTAGGGAGATCTTTAAGTAGGTTTAACAATATCTCTTTTTGAAGAAAAGCTTTGAAATTTGTAACATTTATATGGGATTTTGATCATAGAAATTTGATGAAATTTATAATATTTGCTACTTTGATGATTAGTCATGAATGTTGTTATATCATGTTACATGTTTTCTTGCATATAATGGATGTTTTGAACATTTCGGTTGGTGTGAAAATTTTTGCATAGGTATGGCTATGGGTGGCAAAATTTTAAGATTTTTATGCTACTACTTTGTAGATTTGAATGTGGTGAAAAACTGATGGAATATGATTAGATATAAATTAGGAAGAAAATGGAAGAGGACGTAATAAAATGATGAACTAAAAACTTAGGAAAGGTTTGGTTAGGAAACTAAATTTTGGAGTAACTAGGGAAGCTCCTATTTTTGAAATTCTGGGAAGAATTGGTTAGAAATTAAAAAAAATAGTTAACATGAAAAATGTAAATATATGTCTCATGATTTTTTAGCCACTGGAATGACGTAATTTGGAGTCTAGATGAGGGAGCTATTGTCCGATTTGTAAGCAGTAGTCAGAAAATGGTTAACCAAGGAAAAATCTATTAGGTATGCTTCTGTGTTTGAATTTTTAAGACAAATATGTACGGAATTAAAGGAAATAGTTAATATGAAAAATATATATATTTTTGCACAAATATTTAGCCATTAGAATCATTCAATTTGGAATACATATGAGGGAGATGTGGTCAGATTAGTAAGCAATGGTCAAAAACTAGTTAACTAGGAAAGAATATGTTAGGTAAGCTTCTGTATTTAAATTTTTGAAAAACTATGCAGGGAAATAAAAGAAATGGTTAACATGATATATATATATATATATATATATATATATATATATATATATATATATATATATATATATATATATATATGTGTGTGTGTGTGAGTGTGTGTGTGTGTGTGTGCTTATGTGTGTGTATGTGTGTGTGTCTCATGAATATTTAGCCACTGGAATCATTGAATTTGGAATCCATAGAGGGAGATATGGTCAGATTAGTAAGAAGTGGTCAAAAACTAGTTAACCATGGAAGAATATGTTAGGTAAGCTTTTGTGTTTGAATTTTTGGAAAGAATTTGTAGGGAATTACAAAAGGGAGTTATGCTCTAATTAGTAAGAAATGAAAATAATATTTAAGAAAGAAGAAGAATCTTATAAATAAAAATAATAAATGACTAATGTATCCCCTAGCCATTGTCAAGATGAACATAACATGGTGAGCTATATTGATGATAATTATGATTTATTATTGAACCTAGTGGGATTTAATTCTCACTATATTTCCATATCATATTCAGAAGACTAGTTATGCATATTTTGCTATGGCTTTGGCTCTTAGTGTACTTTGGATCGAGTTTCTCTATGTTGGGCAGATCTTAAAAATTAATATGGTGTTTATGGTCAAGTTGGCTAAGATCCCGGTGAAGGTGTAACTACCCGCACTTGTATCTCCAGAATTGGTCAACATGAATGAATAAGATGTAGATATTTATATGTTTGATTTTTTTTGTATGGACGTTTTGATTAATAATGTGTATGTGAACTCAGAATTGTATCAGTGTTAATGGTAGAACATAAGCCTTAATTATGCTTGGTTAAATTAATTGAATGTTATTATGAATTAAGTAATTAGAAGTAAAGAAGTAATGACTTTATGGGATTTTACAAAGATATATATTAAAAAAATTGGAGTTGTTACATAATTGGTATCAAAGCAGGTCAATCCTAGATGGCCAGTGGGTGAATGGTTATCTGAATCGATCTTATAGTGTCTTGAGTATGTTGAGGTTGTGCTTTGTAAGGGATCAATGATGTCATATAGGTAAGAAATTAGTAGTGTTTCCTATCTATATGCTGAGGTGGTGTTATGACTGCTGTTAAATATTTTTGAAACTAACTATTGGGGTTGATCACCTCAATAGTAGCATAACTTTGTTTTTGCCATAGTAGGAAATGACACCACCAAGGAGGAATTTAGTAAACAATGCAGAGGAAACCTTGCACAACCTTTCCACGATAATTCGAGACCAAGTCACGACCACCAATCAAATTCTACAATACCTCCAGAATGCTAATAACCTGAATGGTGAGAATGGTGCTAATAACCGGATAGCAGGGAATGATAATGGCATATCCGAGTTTCTAAGGACTAGACCACCTTCT
Source organism: Gleditsia sinensis (assembly GCA_037074535.1). Classification (NCBI taxonomy): domain Eukaryota; kingdom Viridiplantae; phylum Streptophyta; class Magnoliopsida; order Fabales; family Fabaceae; genus Gleditsia; species Gleditsia sinensis. Next base: position 22,310,525 of record CM073464.1, read on the forward strand.
TTTCAAGGCAGTTTTGACCTGATTGTAGCTGAAAGGTGGATAAGGAAACTAGAGAAAATCTTTGAAGTGATGGTTTGTACTGAGGAGAAGCAAGTTATCTTTGCTGTATATATACTGAAAGATGAAGCAGAATGCTGGTGGCGTGAATCTTGATAACGTTTAGCTCACCAGGGAAGGCAGATCACCTAACAGGTGTTCAAAGACACCTTTTTGAAAAAGTACTTCTCAAGTACTATGCGGGTGGAGAAGGAGATTGAATTTCTCCAACTCGGGCAGGGCAACATGACCGTAGACCAGTACATCGAGAGGTTTGAGGAGTTGTCTAAGTTATCATCTTACCTGCGATTTAACCCCAATGAAGCATAGAAGGTTGTTAAGTTTGAAGCGGGATTGAATCCAAAGATAAGGAATGCTGTTGTAGCTATAGAGATTAAGGAGTTTGTACCTCTGATAAATAAATGCAGACTCTTGGAGAAGAGCTTGAGAGCAGTGGAGGATGAGAAACAAAGACGAAAATTCTGGAAAAGGAAGAATGGGCCACAAAACTCTAGGAGAAATGTTAGAGGAAAAGGATAGGGTACTGGCAAAAGGCCCATGACTGCAAGTTCCTGACCCTTCCAACAGAACTTTTCCACAGTTATGTGTACTAAGTACAGATGTATGCATGGTAACCAGCCATGCTACATGGGATCAAATGTTTGCTTTAAATGTAGACTAAAAGGGTCACTTTGCAAAGAACTACCCATAGAATGTGAGGAAGTAGCTAGGATAGAGGCCTCAATTAAAAGGAAGGGTTTTCACCCTGAGCGGCCAAGAGGTAGCTCAATCCTCTGAAATGATTCAAGGTACATGCTACATTTATGGATTTTCTCTTGTGGTGTTGTTTGACTATGGTGCTAGTCATTCATTTATATCAGAGGAAACTATTAAGGAGCTTCAGTATCCTATTTCTGAAACCCCCTATGAACTATCTGTAGTAACCCCCATGGGGGAAGGGGTCTTAACTTTCTCTATTTGTAAAAACTGTCAGGTCACCATCCAAGAGAAAACGTTTTTTGTAGACCTCGTTTGTTTACCTTTAAGAGGTATTGATGTCATTCTAGGGTTAGACTATATGTCTAGAAATCGGGTCTTGCTAAATTATTGCACCAAGATAGTTGAATTTCTACCTCCTACTCCACAAGAAGAGATGCAGTTATTGATGCTAAATGCCAATTAAGTCAATTGGGAGTTGAAGAGTGGAGTACTTGGTTATATTCTCTTGTGTTTATCAAACCTAGAAGTCGAACTGAAGCTTAATGAAATCCTAATAGCTAATGAGTTTTCTGAAGTATTCCTACCAAATATTCTAGGCTAACCTCCAAAGAAAGAGATATAGTTCTCTATTGATCTCCTACCCGAGACAGGGCCTATCTCTATTACACCATATAGAATGGCCTTGAAGGAACTCAAGAAAGAGTTGAAGGAACTGTTAGACAAGCAATTCATTAGACCAAGTGTATCACCTTGGGGAGCTCCTGTATTGTTTATTAAGAATAAAGACGGGATCCTTAGACTATGCATAGAATATAGATAGCTAAATAAGGTGACTATAAAAAATAAGTACCCTCTCCCAAAGATAGATGACTTATTGGATCAACTGAAGAGAGCCTTCATCTTTTATAAAATTGACTTGAGATTGAGATACCATTAAATTAGGATCAACGATGAGGATGTATAAAAAATAGCCTTCAAGACTAGGTATGGGCACTATGAGTTTCTTGTAATGCCCTTCGGGTTGACGAATGCACTTGCAATTTTTATGAATTACATTAATCACATTTTTTGACCCTACCTAGATCAATTTGTGATGGTGTTCATTGATGACATCTTGATATATTCTAAAAATGAGAAAGAACACGGACAACATCTCCGAATCATACTGCAAGTGCTGAAAGAGAAAAAGTTGTTTGCCAAATTGGATAAGTGTGGATTTTGGCTGACAGAGGTGAAGTTTCTCGAACATGTCATCTCCAATAGAAGGGTAGTTGTAGACCCTAGCAAGATAAAAGCAGTGATTCAGTGGGAAAGACTAAAGATAGTTACAGAAGTCAAAAGTTTCTTGGGTTTGGCAAGATACTACAAGAGGTTTATACAAACCTTCTCTTGTATAGCCTCGCCATTGACTAAATTGACTAGGAAAGAAAGCCCTTTCAAATGGACTGATCAATGTAAAGCTAGTTTCCAAGAGTTTAAGACAAGATTGACCACTCCTCTTATTTTAATTATTCCAAACCCCACAAGACATTTTGAAATGTATAGTGATGCTTCAAAGAAAGGGATAGAGTGTGTATTGATGCAAGACAAGAGAGTAGTTGCTTACGCCTTTAGGTAACTAAGACTTCATGAAGGAAATTATCCAATCCATGATCTTGAATTAGCAGCGATGGTGTTTGCCTTAAAGATTTGGCTACACTATTTGTACGGGGCAACATTTGAAGTATACTGTGATCATAAGAGTCTTAAATACCTTTTTGATAAGAAGGAGTTAAATATGAGGCAACGAAGATGGATAGAATTTCTCAATGATTACAAGTTTGAGATAAAGTATCATCCAGGAAAGGTGAATGTTGTAGCAGATGCCTTAAGTCGAAAATCTCTACACATGGGTTAGATGATTGTGTATAAGATGCATATGCTGGAGGAGTTTCAAAATTTAAAGTCGGTCACTACTAATACCCCAAAAAAACTAATCATTAATGGGTTAGGTATAGAGTGTGATCTTAGAGCCAAGGTTAAAGAGGTTCAAACTCATGACCAATACTTATAGGATCACAAAGAACAAGATGATTTTTCTATCTCGAAAGATGGAGTAATCATATATCAAGGAAGGGTTTGTGTCCCTGAAGAACAAGAGTTGAGGACTAAGATCCTGTAAGAGGCACATCAAAGTAAGTACACAATCCATCCTAGATCCACTAAAATGTATCAAGACTTAAAGAAGATGTACTAGTGGCCAGGGATGAAAAAGGATATTGCTAAGTTTGTGGCAAAATGTTTAATTTGTCAGAAGGTGAAGGTAGAGCATTAAAAGCCAGCAGAATTTTTACAATCTCTTGAGATCCCTAAATGGAAATAGGATAGTATTTTGATGGACTTTGTGGTGGGCTTACCTAAGACTTCAGTTTGACATGACTCTATCTAGGTAATAGTTGACAGATTAGCCAAATCTGCTCACTTTCTGCCCATAAAAATTAACTATTTACTGGACAAATTGGCCTAGTTGTACGTCTATAAAATAGTTAGACTACATGGAATTCCCTTAAATATCATTTTTGATAGAGATCCGAGGTTCACGTCGAGATTTTGAAAGGCGTTATAGGAATCTTTTGGAACCTAGTTGCGGTTCAGTACTGCCTACCATCCTCAGACTAATGAGCAGATATAACGGACTATTCAAACCCTAAAAGATATGTTGAGGGCCTTTGTGATAGAGCAAAGTAAAGGATGGGATAAGTACCTACCTTTAGTGGAGTTTGCTTATAATAATAGCTATCACTGTAGTACTAAGATGGCCCTCTACGAAGCTTTATATGGTAGGAAGTACCGATCTCCACTATGTTGGTTTGAGGTAAGAGAAAGGAACAAGCTGGGTCCTAATCTAGTTCAACAAATAACTGAGCAAATCAGGATGATACGAGACAAAATACTTATAGCTTAGAGTCAGCAAAAGAGTTATTATAATAAGAGACATAGACTTCTGGAGTTTGAGGAAGGACACCATGTATTTCTGAAACTGTCCCTGACTACTAGAGTTGGTAGGTCTCTTAAAACTAGAAAGCTAAGTCTGCGATTTTTGGGACCCTACCAAAATTTGAAGAAAGTGGGGACGTCGGCATATCTAGTTGCCCTCCACCTAATTTTTTCAACCTACATAATGTTTTCCATGTATCACACCTCCAAAAGTATCTTCCAGATTTCTCACATGTAATACGGGATGAACCAATCCAAATAAAGGAGAACATGACATACCAGCTAGTACCAGCATCCATATTGGACACCGACATGAAGCAATTCAGAAATAAAGCTATTCCCTTGGTTAAGGTGTTATGGAAAGGTTTGACTCTGAAAGAATCAACTTAAGAGTTGGAAGAAGTTGTGAGGAAGAAATATCTGCAATTATTCTTATTAGGTAATTTCTAAAATTTTGAGGACACAATTTCTTTTAGGGGGAGACATATTTAACATCCCTAATTTTGTTTATTTTATTAATAAAGGTATATAAATATTTAATTAAGGAAATAAAACTTATTAGATAATTTTTAGATATATAAGGAAATATAAGCCTTAGAAATTCTTCACCTTATGTGTATGCATAAAAAATGTGTCTAACATTAAGGGAATAAGTAAAGAGAGAAAACTTAATAGGAAAAATTAGAAATAACATACTAAAGAGAGGTGAAATTCTTGAGTAAGAAAGATAAATTTTTGGGAAGTAAGTAAAGGTTTTAAAATTTCGAAAAGATTATATTAAGGTAATATTTCCTAGTTCAAGAGCTAGAGTTCCTAAGTTTAACATCTCCATCCATACATTGGGCTTTCACCTATGGACACTTCATATAGAGTTTTTTTTTTCACTTTACACGAGTTTCTAACAAGCCAATTAGATAGCCCAAGCAAGAAATAAATATAGACTTGGACTAGGATATAGAAGTTGGACCGATAGCCCAAAAATTATGAAAATGTGACCGAACCTTCCATGATATGTAGAATTTCAGTTAAAGTAAAGGAAATGGGTAAGAATGAGCCTAAATCCAAGAGGGAAAAATAAGAACCATGTGAGGAAATAGTAGTGTAATAATAATCAAGATTAGGTCATATGGCATTAGAACAAAACATATATATCCTACAATTATAATTTCAACAAGTAGATAATAATAAATAGCATTATGACAAAACATCATTATCCTACATAAATAATTTCAGCCAACTAAGGGAGACTCAAGGGCTGAAAATTTGCCACCTAGAAAGGCAAACCTATCATAATTGAGTGAGACAAAAGAAAAAGAAAATGAATTCCTTAATCAAAGGGACCTTGTCCCTTGTCTTAAGAACATTTTATCATGATTTTCAAAATACAAATCTCCTTTTTCTATGCATAGCTTGACTAAGGGAGAGGAAGATAAGAACATGAGTTGTCTTCACACAAAAAACAATCAAGTGCATCCTAATTGTGATAAGTTAGACCCATGATTATGAGAGGTGAACCACTTGATAGTTTAATTAAGAAAAATCCACCCTTATAACATTATAATTTTGTCCAAGTGATGGAGAGAAAAAATAGAAGCAAGGTAGAGTGAGGAAAGGAGAGAAAGAGAGGAGAAGAAAGGAAGGAAGAAGAAGGAGAAGTCTAAAAAATTAAGTACTCAAGGTAAGTTAGCCCAATCTCCACTTGAATCCATCTTTTCTCTTCATCCTTGGGGTTCAAAACTCACCCTCCTTCTCTTATTTAAGATGTTGGAAAAACTAAGGGAAGGGAGGAATCTTACCGCTTCCTTTAAGAGGAAACAAGAAAAAGAATTCATGAATTAACTAAGTGAGCTAGAGAGATCTTTAGGTAGGTTTAACAATATCTCTTTTTGAAGAAAAGCTTTGAAATTTGTAACATTTATATGGGATTTTGATCTTAGAACTTTGATGAAATTTACAATATTTGCTACTTTGATGATTGGTCGTAGATGTTGTATATTATGTTTCATGTTATCTTGCATATGATGGATGTTTTTAACATTTCGGTTGGTGTGGAAAGTTCTGTATAGGTATAGCTATGGGTTGCAAAATTTTATGATTTTTATGCTGCTACTTTGTATATTTAAATGTGGTGAAAAATTGATGGAATATGATTATATGTAAATTAGGAAGAAAATGGAAGATGACATAATAAAATGATGAACTAAAAACTTAAGAAATGTTTGGTTAGGAAACTTTATTTAGGAGTAACCAGGGAACCTTATTTTTTTGAAATTCTAGAAAGAATCAATTAGGAATTAAAAGAAATAGTTAAGATGAAAATTGTAGATATATGTCTCACGGGTTTTAGCCACTAGAATCACTTAATTTGGAGTGTAGATAAGGAAGCTATTTACCAATTAGTAAGCAGTGGTCAGAAAATGCTTAACCAGGGAAGAATTTGTTAAGTATGCTTCTGTGTTTGAATTTCTAGGAAAACTATGTAAGGAATTAAAAGAAATGGTTAACATGAAATATAGCCATTGGAATTATTCAATTTGGAATCCATATGAGGGAGATATGGTCAGATTAGTAAGTAGTGGTCAAAAACTAGTTAACTAGGGAAGAATATGTTAGGTAAGCTTTTGTGTTTGAATTTCTAGAAAGAATATGTAGGGAAATAAAAGAAATGGCTAACATGATATATATATATATATATATATATATATATATATATATATATGTCTCATGAATATTTATCGACTAGAATCATTCAATTTGGAATCCGTATGAGGGAGATATGGTCAAATTAGTAAGCAGTGGTCAAAAACTAGTTAACTAGGAAAGAATATGTTAGGTAAGGTTCTGTGTTTGAATTTCTAGTAAGAATTTGTAGGGAATTATAAGAAATGATTAACATGAAAAATATAGATATATGACTCACAAATTTTTAGCCACTGGAATCACTCAATTTAGAGTCCATAGGAGAGAGATATGATTAGATTAGGAAGTAGAGGTCAGAACCTACCAGGGAAGAAATAACATTGAATTTGGGAGAGTAATAACACTAAGATTCCTTATGATTTCACTAAAAAGTCCAACATAAGAATTTTATAGGTTTGTCTTAGCTTTAAATGGACACTATGATTATCTCAATCAGAGTTAAAATAAGAGAGTTATGCTGTGATTATTAAGAGATGAAAATAATATTTAAGAAAGAAGAAGAATGTTATAAATAAAAATAATAAATTACTTATGTATGCCTTAGCCATTTTCATTGCATGAACTCCCCTCCATCTTAAGTAAGTAATTTTGACATAGAAATATTTTATAAAGTGATATTTGAAAATGATTATGTTCATGGCATGATTACTAGTGATTTTTTTGTAATTGTTATACTTTGATTATCAATTATGGCATGTGAGTATAATGAACATACTTGTTATTGAAATCATATTTTTGGCTATTCATGTGAAAAGAAAAGAAAAGAAAAGAAACGAGCATGGTCATATGGCGGTCTGTGTGGTGCACTTGTAGGGGACGCCCTACTAACAGCTATGATTATGCTAATGAGAAAAAAAAGAGAAAGTGTGCCATATCGGATGGAGCGAGAAAAGACCATTCTAGAGAGTAGAAAGTACTCAACCTGATCGGGGTAGCTTGTTATGAAAATAAATTGATAGCCCTTATATGATATTCTAAAAATAGTTATTCATGCCATACATGTCATTACTGTACAATTTTCATGTACTTAAATAAAATGCATTCATGTGACCAAAGATATTTGTTGTAGCTTATACAGATGAACATAACATGATGAGCTATATTGATGATAATTATGATTTATTGTTGAACCTATTGGGATTCAATTCTCACTATATTTCTATATCATATTCAAAAGACTAGTTATGCAGATTTTTCTATTGCTCTGGCTCTTAGTATACATTGGATCGAGTTACTCTATGTTGGGCAAATCCTAGAAATTAATAAGGTGTTTGTAGTCGAGTTGGCTAAGATCCCGGTGAAAGTGCAACCACCTGCACCCATATCTCAAAAAATTGTCAACATGGATGAATAAGATGTAGATATTTATGTGCTTGATGTTTTTTGTACGAATGTTTTGATTAATGATGTGTATGTAAACTTAGAACTGTATCAGTGTTAATGGTAGACCATAAACCTTAATTATGCTTGGTTAAATTAATTGAATGTTATTATGAGTTAAGTAATTAGAAGTAAAGAAGTATTCACTTCATGGAATTTTACAAAGATATATGTAAAAAAAAATTAGAGTTGTTATAAGAAACACTATTTGCTAACAGTAGATTATGTTAGCCATAGTGCAGCTTGATACCTCAGCTAGCAAGGGTGGTGCTAGCCTCATGTAACAGCCAGCACACGGGATATGGTATGTGAAGAAGAGCAAGATGCCTCTGACATACTATAAATTAAGCATGTCTTTAGCATGTTTTAAGTTGCTTTTTATTCAATTTAAGTAGAAAATATGTATGAATTAATTGAGTTTTCTGTTTTGTATTGTAGGAGGAATAAAGAAGAAAATAAAAGGAAAATAGAAATAAAATCATGGAAAAATGATGATTTCTGACCCTTCGTCATTAATTGAGGCATATCTCACTCATTTGGACTTCGATTGAGGTGATTCAAGTAGCTATGGAAAGAAAAGACATAAAGTTACAAATTTTTTGTTCAGAACATTGGCAAATTTTAGAGATTTCCATGTGCTGAGGCACTCACAATCAAGCGCCACGGCACTGTGTCTTCGCATACTCGGAGCGCCACAGCGCTTCCCAGTGCGCCATGGCGAGGAGACCCCAGAAGTATCAAGAGCCATGACACTAGGCATAGAGCGCTGCGGTGCCTTGGTGGCAAATTTCTGAAGCACCGCAGCACTAGGAACGGGTGCCGCGGTGCCCCGTCAGGAGGATTACGTAGAGCTACGGCGCTTGAGTAATGCACCGCGGCGCCGCCGTCGCACCAAAATTCTGAAGTCGTGATTTTGAAGTATTTTTAGCTCCAATTGAAGACTGATGGGTCGGGATTTGACCTAGAAACACTCTTACTTCGATTAAAAGGAGTGAATCTATAAAAAGGGAGGAAAGTAAGTAGTGAATTCATTCAATCAATCATCCAAGTTCTTAATTATCTTCTTCAATTCTTCTTTAGAGTTTCTTATAGCTCTACGTGGCTAGTTACTTTTAGTTGGTAGAGGTAGATTAAAACCTTAAGGGATCTTCATGCATTGTGAGATTTGAAGTTGATTTTATTATTTCAATCTTAATTTAGTATTAATTATTCATTTTCTCTTCTTCTCAATGATTATTCATATGATTGCTAGAAGGCCTACTAGTATATTGTCTGTCTTAATCTATCGCTAAATTATGTGTCTTCAATTATCTGATTCATGTGGCAAATAGGTTCGAGGATTTTGGATTATAAATCATTGAACCTATGATGAATAATTAACTAAATTAGATATAGCCAATGTGTTTATATTTATTTAGCTCTGTCAGTTTCTCTAGTTCTTCATGCGGTTAACAAGCTATACTTTACCGATGTGCTAAAGGATTGCTTGTTAATTAGGGTTTAATTGGTGCGATTGTCATTAATTTACTAGACTTAAGGAGGAACAGGTTTAGAAACCCAATGATAAATATTCAATTACATATTGATTATGTTGTCAATGATCAATGCAATCCCTTGACAGTGGATATCAACAGAAACCAACGCCTTTCTCATTAATTACTCTCTTAATTATTTTCATTATTGTTTACTTTACTTAATTTGCAATTATCAATTCCCCCTTTTCTAATCACATAAGGTAATACCAGTCTCTGTGGGATTGACCCTTACTACCACTACTATAGCTTAGTGTTGAGGTAAGGTATCAATTTGGGTGTACCTGCGACAGTACAAACCAAATTTTTGCGCCGTTTTCGAGGAACTGTGTCTATTACTTTTTGTGGTTTTTATTTTGATTTATGCCTGTGACTCGTTCTTCTAATTCTCAAGATTTACAGTTCAATCGAGATATTGGAAAATCTGTATACAAGCACAGAAGAGAACTTCAAGAGGACATTGATCAAGAAAATGAGGAAGTAATCATGACGAGGCACCCTACTCTGAAGGAGCTGGCAGCTCCAGATTTGAATCAGCAACCCTTATGCATTATTTTTCCTAATCTTGATGACAATGTTAATTTTAAGTTGAAATCTGGATTAATTCATCTCTTACCCAATTTTCATGGTCTTGCAGGTGAAGACCCACATAAACACTCGAAGGAATTCCATGTGGTATGTACCAGCATGTAGCCCCTTGGAGTAACTGAAGAACAAATAAAACTCAAGACTTTTCTTTTTTCATTAAGAGATTTAGCCAAAGATTGGCTATATTATTTACCCTCTAGCACTATCACCACATGGAATAAGATGAAATGAATATTTCTAGAACAATATTTTCCTGCATCTAAGGCCGCTAATATAAGGAAAGAAATATGCGGCATTAGGCAATTGCACGGAAAGACACTTTATGAATATTAGGAGAGGTTTAAAAAGCTTTGTGCAAGCTGCCCACATCATCAGATTAGTGAGAAGCTACTAATCCAATATTTCTATGAAGGTCTTTTAGAAGGAGCAGGAGCATGATAGATGCAGTTAGTGGCAGAGCACTAGTAGACAAGACTCCTAAAGCAGCCAGAGTCCTGATATCAAATATGGCTGCCAATTCCCAACAATTTGGTATTAGGCATGATCCTCCTATTAGACATGCCCATGAGGTAAGTACTACTTCTCTTCAAAATCAAATATCTGAACTTACTTCTCTTGTGCGCCAAATGGCTACAAGTACAATACAGCAAGTTAAAGTCTATGGAATATGTTTAGCAACAGGGCACCCCACTGATATGTGCCCTATACTTCAAGAGGAATCCACAAAACAAGTGAATGTTGTAGGAGGTTTTCCTGGCCAACCAAAGAGGTATGATCCTTATGCTAATACATACAATCCTGGATAGAAGGATCATCCCAAATTTAGATATGGGAATTCACAAAATAGGCTTGCAGGACAAAATTTTCAGCAAAATCAACAAGCCTATTATCCTAGACAAAATGCATCTCAAGATCACCAGGTAAGTAATTCCTTGGAAGATGTTGTCAAATCTCTTGCACATAACTTTTAACAATTTCAGCAATAGACAAGAGCTAGCATTCAGAACTTGACAACTCAGATGGGCCAAATAGCAACCACAGTCAATCGGTTAGATGCTCAAGATTCAGGTAAGCTACCTTCTCAAACTGTGGTAATCCAAGAGAAAATGCTAGTGCAATTGTTTTAAGGAATGGAAAGGAAATTGAAAGTCTACCAGCACCCTCTTCTCCTAAGGAACATGAAAAATCAATTAAGGAGAAAGAAGCATCTATAGGTAAGTCTCTATCTACTTCGAATTATGAAGTAGTGCCTCATTTTCCAGAAACTCTTAAAGAGAATAGGCTACATGAGAAGACTTCTAACTTGTATGAAACCTTTAGAAAATGTGAAGTTAATATTCCCCTTCTAAATTCTATTAAACAAGTGCCAAGATATGCAAAGTTCTTAAAAGAATTATGTACTCAAAAGAGAAGACAAAAATTGAAGGGATTTGAAAAGGTTCAGATGAGTTAGAATATATCTGCCATGATACAAACAAAACTTTCCACTAAATGCAAGGATCCAGGTATGTTTACTATTCCATGTAAAATTAGGAATACTCGTGTTGAACAGGCTATGTTAGATTTAGGAGCTTTCATAAATGTCATGCCATATTCTGTATATACTTCTTTGAAATTGGGACCCTTAAACTCAACAAAATTGATAATTCAACTAGCAGACAGGTCCAATACATATCCTAAGGGAGTAATTGAGGATGTCTTAGTACAAGTAGATGATTTGGTTTTCCCTACAAATTTTTATGTACTTGACATGGAAAATGGGGATACTACTTCTCCAATATTATTAGGGAGACCATTTTTGAAAACCTCTCAAACTAAAATAAATGTTCAAAATGGCACACTCACTATGAAATTTGATGGTGAAGTAATAAAGTTTAATATATATAAGACCATGAAACACCCAAGTGATGATATTCTTATTTATTCTATCAATGTCATTAATTCTTTGGCAGATGAAGCTGATGGAAAGGATGAATTGGAAGTGATTGTGAGCAAATTCATAGAGAAAGATGATGGTGAGATAGAGCAAGATATAGAAACAAAAGAGGACTTGACTGCACTAAATGATTCCTCAGCAGAGCCACCAACAGGTAAGGTTGCTTACATAAAATTACCGGTTACTGATACTACTCTTTTTGTAACATCCCTAATTTCGTTTCTTTTATTGATAAAAGTACATAAATATTTAATTAAGGAAATAAAATTTATTAGACAATATTTTAGATATCTAAGGAAATATAATCCTTAGAAATTCTTCACCTTATGTATATGCATAGAAAATGTTTCTAACATTAAGAGAACAAATAAAGAGGGAAAACCTAATAGGAAAAAAAATTAGAAATAACATACTAAAGAGATGCAAAATTCTTGAATAAGGAAGATAAATTTTTAGAAACAAGTAAAGGTCTTAAAATTTCAAGAACATTGGATTAGAGTAATTTTTCCTAATCCAAGAACTAGAGTTACTAAGTTTAACATCTTTACCCATACATTGCGCTTTTACCTATGGACACTTCATATAGAGTTTTTCCACTTCACATAAGCTTCTAGCAAGCCCATTGGATAACCTAGGCAAGAAATAAAACATAGACTTGGAATAGGATATAGTAATTGGATCGATAGCCTAAAAATTATGAAAATGTGACCCAGCCCTCCAAGAAAGGTAGAATTTTATCCAAAGCAAAGAAAATGGGTAGGAATAAGCCCAAATCCAAGAGGAAAAATAAAATAAAATAAAATAGGTGATGATATAATAATATAATAATAATAAAGATTAAGTTACATGGCATTAAGACAAAAATTTAGCAAGTGGTGTGATTCTACATTCATAATTTTGGCAAGTGGCATGATAATACAAGGCTTTAGGACAAAAGCATCTATATCTTACACTCATAATTTTAGCAAGTGTTATGATAATACATGGAATTAGGACAAAACATTCCTATCCCACACAAATAATATCAACCAAATAATGGAGATTCAAGGGCTAGAAATTTTCCACCTAAAAAAGCAAACCTATCATACTTGTTTAAGACAAAAGAAAATGGAAATGAATCCCTAAATCAAAGGGACCTTGTCCCTTATCTTAAGAACATATCGTCATAATTTTCAAAATACAAATCTCCTTTTCCTATGCATATCTTGACTAAGGAAGAGGAAGACAAGAACATAAGTTGTTTGTTTTCCAAAAATTCAACAAAGTGTATCCTAATTGTGATAAGGTAGACCCATGATCATGAAAGGTGTATTATTTGGTGGTCTATTTAAGCAAAACCCACCCCTACAACATTTTAATTTCGTCCAACTGAGGAAGAGAGAGAAATGGAAGCAAGGTGGAGTGAGGAAAGGAGAGAAAGAGAGGAGAAGAAAGGAAGGAAGAAGAAGGAGAAGTTTAGAAGGCTAAGTACTCAAGGTAAGTTACCTTAATCTCCACTTGAATCCATTTTTCTTCGTCATCCTTGAAGTTCAAAAACTCACCCTCCTTCTCTTACCTAAGCTGCTAGAAAAGCTAAGGGAAGGGAGGAATCTTGCTACTTCTTTCAAGAGGAAACAAGAAAACCAATTCACTAAGTGAGCTAGGGAGATTCTTAGGTAAGTTTAACAATATTTCTTTTTGAAGAAAACTTTTGAAACTTATAATATTTATGAGATTTTGATCTTAGAACTTTGATGATTGGTCATGATGTTGCTATATCATGTTACATATTGATCTTGCATGTGATGTATGTTTGAATACTTAGACTGGTATAGAAAGTTCTGCATAGGTATGGCTATGGGTGGCAAAATTTTTAGCTTCTGTGTTTTAATTTCTGGGAATTATCTATAGGGAATTAAAATAAATGGTTAACATAAGAATTAAATATATATATATATATGTGTCACGGATTTTTAACCACTAGAATTATTCAATTCGGAGTCCATATGAGGTAGATATGGTCCAATTAGTAAGCAAAGGTCAGAAAATGGTTCATCAGGGAAGAATATGTTAGGATAGCTTCTATGTTTTAATTTCAAGGAATTATCTATAGGGAATTTAAATAAATGTTTAACATAAGAATTAAAGATATATGTGTTACGGATTTGTAGCCACTAGAATCATTCCATTTGGAGTTCATATGAGGTAGATATGGTCCGATTAGTAATCAATGATCAGAAAATGGTTCATCAGGGAAGAATATGTTAGGATAGCTTCTGTGTTTTAATTTCTGGGAATTATCTATAGGGAATTAAAATAAATGGTTAACATAAGAATTAAAGATACATGTGGCATGAAGTTTTAGCCACTGAAATCATTCAATTTGGAGTCCATATAAGGTAGATATGGTCTTATTAGTAGTCAAAGGTCAGAAAATGGTTCATCAGGGAAGAATATGTTAGGATAGCTTCTGTATTTTAATTTCTGGGAATTATGTGTATGGAATTAAAATAAATAGTTAACATAAGAATTATAACTATGTGTGTCATGGATTTTTAGCCACTGGAATCATTCAATTTCGAGTCCATATGAGGAAGATATGAGCTTATTAGTAGTCAAAGGTCAGAAAATGGTTCATCAGGGAAGAATATGTTAGGATAGCTTCTGTATTTTAATTTCTAGGAATTATTTGTATGGAATTAAAATAAATAGTTAACATAAGAATTATAGATATGTGTGTCACGGATTTTTAGCCACTGGAATCACTCAAGTTGGAGTCCATATGAGGTAGATATGGTCCGATTAGTAGGTAGAGGTCAGAACCTATCCGAGAAGAAATAACCTATACATTTAGGGAATAATATCACCTTGATTTCTTAATATTTCGCTACAATGTTCAACATAATAGTTTTAGATAATTGTTTTATCTTGAAATTGACAACAAGATCACCTACATCAGAGTTCAATTGAGGGAGTTATGCTCTGATTAGTAAGAGATGGTTAGATATGATGAAAACCTACATCAAGAAAATAAATAAATAAAACTAATATTTAAAAAAGAAGACGAATCTTATAAATGACTAGTATACGACATAGCCATTGCCATTGTATAAACTTCTTACCATCTTAAGTGTAAAATTCTGACATGGAAATATTTTATAAAGTGATATTTGAAATGGTTATGTTCATGGCATGATTACCAATGATTTATGGTAATAGTTATATTTTGATGAACATACTTGTTATTGAAAACATATTTTTGGCTATCATTCTGAAAAGAAAAGAAATAAGCACGGTCACATGGCAATCAGTGTGGTGCACTAGTAAGGGACACCCTACCAACGGTTATGATTATGATTATGAGAAAAGAAAGAGAAAGTGTGCCATGTCGGACGGAGCGAGAAAAGCCCGTACTGGAGAGTAGAGGATACTCACCCTGACCGGAATAACTTGAAATGAGAATAAGTTGATGGCCATCATATGATATTCTAAAAATAGTTAATCCTATCATACATATCATTACTGTATGATTCTTATGTGCATAGATATAATGCATTCATGTGACCAAAGATATTTTCTGTAGTTTATACAGCTGAACATGACATAATGAACTATATTGATGGTAAATTATGATTTATTGTTGAACCTACTGGGATTTAATTCTCACTATATTTCCATATCATGTTTAGAAGAATAATGCAGATTTTCTCAATGACATTTATTATTTCCGTACGTTGGATCAAGGTGCCCTACCTTGGGCAACTACCAATTATATCAGATGTATCTGTAGTAGATGTGACTGAGATTCCGATGGAGGTGCCACCCGCACCAGTGTCCCCGGAAGTAGTCGACATAAATGATTAGAACTAATATGTATCTTTGTACAAATGTTTGTAAAATAATGGTATGTAGTTTGTAAAATAATGGTGTGTATGGAAACTCAGTATTGTATCACTGTTAATAACAATTATGCTTGGTTAAAGTGATTATTATTACGAGTTAAGTGGTTAGAATTTAATTTGTAATAACTTCATGGAATTTTACAAATATATAAAAAAACATTGTTACATTTACATAAATGGAGTTGTTACACTTTTACCTTTTGTTGTGTAGGTTCCTACTCCTGAATTGAAGCCCCTTCCTGATTCTCTCTAATATGTGTTTTTGGGGAAAGTAGAAATACCCCCTAATAAAATTTTTAGCAAGCTTGAAGCTAATCAGGAAGAGAAATCAATTCATGAGTACAAATCTGCAATAGGATGGAATGGGTGCAAGTTTAAACCATTTTATGAAGGACTTCAGCAAGAGGAACTACAATGGATAACTCTTCACGATCCTCCTTGAGCTTATGAATTTTTTTCGAGCCAACGATGTTAAACAGAGGTGTTGGTTGGGAGGCAACCTAACATCAATTCTTCTTTTTCTTTTTTTGCATTTTCATAGTTTTATTTTATTATATATATATATATATATATATATATATATATATATATATATATATATTTTCTTTTCTTATTAAAAAAAAAATTGGAAAACCTGCGGACGCACAGTGCCGCAACACTCCAGTAGAGTGTCGCGACGCCCATCACCCAGATTAGACGAGTGCCATGGCGCCCACCCAGAGCGTCGTAGCGCTTTCTATAAGAGCCCCACGGCCTCTTCATCACCCACACTCATTGTTTTTGCATCCCTTCACTCCCAAATACAATTTCCTATCTCCAATCAACCATGGCAACCTCTCATTACGTTTCCTTGCTTAAAGTACATGGTTTTTAATCTTCTTTTGTAGGATTAAACAGCTCTTTCAGCATTTGGATTGAATTCAATGAAAATTTTCTAGGGTTCTAAGACAATTTTGATTTTGCAAGTTTCAGCCATAAATCAAGCTTAATTGGGTACGCTTTTCTTCATCTTTCTACTGTAGATTGATCTTCATACTCCATTGTTACTTGGTTGCATTTAATTTGGACTCCACGTTGGTAATCTACCATCCATTCTACCTGCATTTTAAGAGCGCACACCAGGTGTTCGGTAAAATGTCCTAGTGAATTTGCTAAGTCCAATGGCTCCAAAAACTTCTAAATTAGGCCTCTCAAAGAGGAAGAATAGAGTAGAGGACTCCCCAGCATTTGATAGCACGACATTTGTGATTGAAGAGGTTTATCAACACCATATCAAAGTAGTGGTGCATAAACCCATCGTTCCAAAATGAGGATTTGTTGTTACCATTGGGCTACCTCATAGAGACAATATCCTCCATAGGCATTGGGAAATTTTTTGCAGGAACCCAGAACCAGGGGTCATTCCTGTGGTACAGGAGTTTTACTCCAATGCTACAGTTCATGAACACCACAAAGCACGGGTTAGAGGCAAGATGGTGAATTTCAATCCTCATGCTATCAATGAATTCTACTCTCTACCTGGCATTAAAGATGATGAGTACTCTGCCTTTTTTCAATCAGACATGGACTTTGAAGTTATTATATCCACTCTTTGCTACAGAGGGGCTTCCTGGAAGTTGGATAGCAATGGGCAACCAGTGTATTTTGCTAGGGCAGACATGAATAAAGTGGCTAAAGCTTGGCACTATTTCGTGGCAGCACAATTCATGCCCAGCTTGAACATGAGTCAAGTCAAGAGAGATAGAGCCATTCTTATTTTTGCTATACTGAAGGGTTTTTCTATTGACATGAGAAAACTCATCCACAGACAGATGCTTGGCTGTATTCGTTCTAGAAGCGGATCCCTCTTTGCCCCCAATTTAATCAATGGTCTATGTGGGAAGGCTGGAGTCAATTGGGATTCTACTAAGGCTCTCATTCAACCAATGAGACCTATTTCCTATGCAAAAATTCAAAAATATAAGGGGCAGGAAGAAGCAGCAGAGGAGGAGTTAGACATTTAGCCTATAATTACAAAGGAACCTGGTAGCAGTTCAGCTCCACCATCAGTCCATCGCACTATTGAAGATCTATGGGAGCGAACAGAGGTCCTCACCCATCAGATGAATGAATTAGCTCTCTACCAATACTCCATAGCACAACACAACAATGCTTGCTTTAGCCAGCTGGCCCATGCCCTGAACCTTCATATAGCATTCCTGATGCCTCCTAAGCCGCCTTTTAGGCCTGCACCTGAGCAGGATGAGATGGATGGTGATAACTAATCAGGGAAGTCTTACTGATCCCTCCTCCTTTTATTACTTGTCTCTCTTATTTTATGCTTTTCTATTCTACATTGAGGACAATGTAAACTCTTAAGTGTGGGAGGATCACTTTATGATTCAGTTGGATGACTGTATAATAACTCATATACTTATGCACTATTTACTCTACTTCTATGATTTATGCACTTTTAATTCCAATTATTGAAGGGGATGAGCATGTGAACTTATTTCAATATTTGAGTTTGTGTTAGTCAAACCAATAGCCAATGATATAAATGTTTAAATTGCTAATAGCTCATGAGAAACGTAGGAAAATTATGATTATGTGTAATTTTAATTTTTTTGCAATTTATTATTATCTATTTTTTAGAATCTTGAAACTATTTTTCACAATAACTTTGAGTATTTAATTTATCTTTTACTTAGAAAAAGTTTACGTAACTCAAAATATTTTATGATCTCATCAATTTTCTAGAACTTATTTAGATGCTACTTAAGGCGAAATCCTAGGCTGATACTATTAATTAGGAGATGATTTAGGCATTATTTGATGAGATTGAACCTTTCAAGTCAAACCAAGTAATAAAATTCCTTATCACCTGTATTTTGAGCTTAATTAATATATTCCATTTTTTTTCATACCTACTGCAGAGCCAAGACCTAATTTTATGCTTAATCCCTTTAATTGTTTTTCTTGATTCACTCATCCCATGATTAATTTTGAAAGGCTTGTTTTGTAGATCTATATTAATAAAAGGGTGGAAGGGTGGAGCAAGGACAAAAGAAAGAAAAAGTCCAAAAATACAGATGAAAGTCTAAGTAGTGAAAAAATTGTGATGGTGATGAATTCAGTAAAATAAAGGAATCAGTGTGGGGACAAAAATTTCATACTTAAGAAAGCTCAAGTGAAGTATAATTAATCATGTGGTATTGGGTGATCAAACTTAAATTTATATCTTTTGTCTCACCCTATAACTTAGCCACAATACAAGCTAATTAAAGTCCTTTTGATCCTAAAAAGTACTTTTAGCCTACATTAGTGGAGAGTATCATGAAAAATAAGCATATGGAAATCCTAAAAAGAGGTCCATACCCAATTTCTTGAGATATATAAACTCATTTGGGTGAAAGATAGTTGAACAGCTCAAAGACACACACACTCAAGGCTCTAGAAAATAAATCATGAATTACATTTGAGTTAAATATTGCACATAATTATTAATTTTTTTGAAACTTCTTTAAGAGCATACAATTTTTACTATGAGGTAATTTATTGATAAGTCTTTCACTTATCTCATATATTGAATATTGTTCATATGAATTAATTTGCTTGAGGACAAGCAAAAGAGTAAGTGTGGGGGTATTTGACATGCTATAAATTAAGCATGTCTTTTGTAAAAACTTTTTATTATTATTATTATACAATATAAAGTTTACATACATGTCATTAATCAAAACATACGTACAACATATCAAACACATAAAAATCTACATCTTATTTATTCTGGTTGACCAATTTCGGAGATACAGGTGCGGGTGGTTGCACTTTCACCGGGATCTAAGCCAACTCGACCACAAACATTTTATTTGCTTCTGGGATCTGCCCAACATAAAGTACTCAATCCAATGTGCACTAAAAGCCAGAATCATAGAAAAATCTGCATAACTAATTTTCTGAACATGATATGGAAATATAGTGAGAATTAAATCCCAGTAAGTTCAACAATAAATCATTATCAATATAGCTCATCACGTCATGTTCAGCTGTATAAACTATAGCAAATATCTTTGGTCACATGAATGCACTATATCTATGCACATGAGAATCGTATAGTAATGACATGTATGACAGGATTAATTATTTTCAGAATATCACATGATGACTATCAATTTATTCTCATATCAAGCTACCCCAGTCAGGGTGAGTATTATCTACTCTTCGGTACGGGCTTTTCTCGCTCTGTCCGATATGACCCACTTTTTATTTCTTTTCTCATTAACATGATCATAACCGTTGGTAGGGCGTTCCCTACTAGTGCACCACACGGATTGCCATGTGACCGTGCTCATTTCTTTTCTTTTCACAATGACAGCCAAAACTATGCTTTCAATAATAAGTATGTTCAACAAAATATAACTATTACCAAAAATCATTGGTAATCCTGCCATGAACATAACCATTTCAAATATCACTTTATAAAATATTTCCATGTCAAAATTTTACACTTAAGATCGTAAGAATTTCATACAATGGCAATGGCTATGTCATATAGTAGTCATTTATAATTTTCATTTATAAGATTCTTCTTCTTTTTTAAATATTAATTTTATTTCTTTATTTTCTTGATGCAGGTTTTCATCCTACCTAACCTTCTCTTACTAAGCAGAGCATAACTCCCTCAATTGAACTCCGATTTAGGTGATCTTGATATCAATTTAAAGCCAAAACAATTATCTAGAACTCTTATGTTGAATAGTTGAACGAAATATTAAGAAATAATGGTGATATTACTCTCTCAAAGAAAAAGTTATTTCTTCTCGGGTAGGTTCTGACCTCTACCTACTAATCTATCCATATCTCCCTCATAATAATTCCAAATTAAGTGATTCCATTGGCTACAAATCCGTGACACATATAGATATAATTCTTATGTTAACCATTTATTTTACTTCCCTACATAATATTCCCAGATATTAAAACACAGAAGCTATCCTAACATATTCTTCCCTGATGAACCATTTTCTGACCTTTCCTTACTAATCGGACCATATCTACCTCATATGGACTCCAAATTGAGTGATTCTAGTGGGTAACAATCCTTGAGACATACATCTACATTTTTCATGTTAACCATTTGTTTTAATTCCTTACTAATTCTTCCCAGAAGTTTAAAAACAGAAGCATAAAAAGTTTGCCACCCATAGCCATACCTATGCAGAACTATCTACACCAGCCTAAGTATTCAAACATACATAATATGTAACATGATATAGCAACATCCATGACCAATCATTAAAGTTCTAAGATCAAAATCTAATATAAATATTACAAGTTTCAAAACTTTTCTTCAAAA
Organism: Gleditsia sinensis; assembly: GCA_037074535.1. NCBI lineage: Eukaryota > Viridiplantae > Streptophyta > Magnoliopsida > Fabales > Fabaceae > Gleditsia > Gleditsia sinensis. The sequence goes on from CM073464.1 coordinate 22,331,612, forward strand.
AGAAATATTGTTAAACTTACCTGGAGCACGTAGTCCTCTAGACTTCTCCTTCCTCTTTCTTCCTTTCTTCCTCTCCTTTCCTCACTCTACCTTGCTTCTATTTTTCCTCTCCCTCACTTGGACGAAAATTCTAATGTTGTAAGGGTGGGTTTTGCTTAAATAGACCATCAAATAATTCACCTTTCATGATCATGGGTCTACCTTATCACAATTAAGATACACTTGGTTGAATTTTTGGAAAACAAACAACTTATGTTCTTGTCTTCCTCTTCCTTAGTCAAGATATGCATAGCAAAAGGAGATTTGTATTTTGAAAATTATGATAATATGTTTCTAAGATAAGGGACAAGGTCCCTTTGATTTAGGGATTCATTTCCTTTTTCTTTTGTCTTAATCAAGTATGATAGGTTTGCCTTTTTGGGTGGCAAATTTCTAACCCTTGAATCTCCATTCTTTGGTTGAAATTATTTGTGTGAGATAGGAATGTTTTGTCCTAGTGCCATGTATTATCATACCACTTGCTAAAATTATGAGTGTAGGATATAGATGTTTTGTCCTAAAGCCTTGTATTATCATACCACTTGCTAAAACTATGAATGTAGGATATCACACCACTTGCTAAATTTTTATCTTAATGCCATGTCACCTAATCTTGATTACACCATTATTTCATCACTTTACTTTTATTTTTATTTTTATTTTTCCTCATGGGTTTGTGTTCATTCTTGCCCATTTTCTTTACTTTGGTTAAAATTCTACCTTTCATAATGGGCTTGGTCACATTTTCATGATTTTTGGACTACCGGTCCAATTCCTATATCCTAGTCCAAGTTTATGTTTTATTTCTTCATTGGGCTAACCTATTGGCTTGCTAAAAATTCACGTGAAGTAGAAAAACTCTATATGAAGTGTCCATAGGTGAAAGCCCAATTTATGGGTGGAGATACTAAACTTAATAACTTTTGCTCTTAAATTAAGAAAAATTACCATAATCTAATCTTCTTGAAATTTTAAGACCTTTACTTACTTCAAAAAAATTATTTTTCTTGCCTAAGAATTCCACCTTTCTTTAGCATGGTTCTTTCTAATATTTCCTCTTAAGGTTTCTTTCTTTACCTATTCCATTAATATTAGAACATTTCTATGCATACACGTAAGGTGAAGAATTTCTAAGGATTATATTTCCTTAGATATCTAAAAATTGTCTAATAAATTTTATTTCCTTAATTAAATATTTATGTACCTTTATCAATAAAAGAAATGAAATTAGGGATGTTACTTTGAATACTGTTGTACTTTTATTATTACATGAAACAAAATTAGGGATGTTACATCTTTAGCATGTTTTAAGTTGCTTTTTATTTAATTTAATTAGAAAATAGGTATGAATTAATTGAGTTTTGTTTTTTGTGTTGTAGGAGGAATAACGATGAAAATAAGAGGAAAATAGAGATAAAATCATGGAAAAATGCTGATTTCTGACCCTTCGTCACTAATTGAGGCATATCTCACTCATTTGAACTCCGATTGAGGTGATTCAAGCGGCTATGGAAAGAATAGACATAAAGCTACAACTTTCATGTTCAGAACTTTGGCAAATTCTAGAGATTTACAAGCGCTACGGTGCCCACAATCAAGCGCTGCAGCACTGCATCTTCTCATACTTGGAGCACTGCGGTGGGGAGACCCTAGAAGTACTGGGCGCTGTGGCGCTAGGCATAGAGTTCTGTGACGCCCCAGTGGCAAATTTCTGAAGCATCGTGGGGCCCATAAGGAGGATTACGTAGAGCCGCGGCAGCATCACCGTCACACCGAAACGCTGAAGTCGTGATTTTGAAGTATTTTTAGCTCCAATTAAAGCCCGATGAGTCGGGATTTGACCTAGAAACACTCGTACTTCGATTCGAAGGAGTGAATCTATAAAAAGGGAGAAAAGCAAGCAGAGAATTCATTCAATCAATCATCCAAATTCTTAATTATCTTTTTCAATTCTTCTTTAGAGTTTCTTATGGCCCTGCATGGCTAGTTACTTTTAGTTGGTAAAGGTAGATTGAAACCTTTGAAACCTCAAGGGATCTTCATGCATTGTGAGATTTGGATTTGATTTTATTATTTCAATCTTAATTGAGTATTGATTATTCATTTGTTCTTCTTCTCAATGATTATTTATATGATTGCAAGGAGGCCTACTAGAATATTATCTGTCTTAATCTACTGCTGAATTATGTGTCTTCAATTCTATGATTCATGAGGCAATTTTGGATTATAAATCATTGAACCTATGATGAATAATTAACTAAATTAGATATAGCCGATGTGTTTATATTTGTTTAACTCTGTCAGTTTCTCTAGTTCTTCATGCGGTTAATAAGCTATACTTTACCGATGTGCTAAAGGATTGCTTGTTAATTAGGGTTTAATTGGTGCGATTATCATTAATTTACTAGACTTAAGGAGGAACAGGGTTAGAAACCCAATGATAGATCTTCAATTACAGATTGATTATGTTGTCAATGATCAATGCAATCCCTTGACGATGGATATCAACCGAAACCAACGCTTTTCTTATTAATTACTCTCTTAATTATTTTCATTATTGTTTACTTTACTTAATTTGCGATTATCAATTCCCTCATTTTCTAATCACATAAGGTAATACCAGTCTCTGTGGGATCGACCCTTACTACCACTACTACAGGTTAGTTTTGAGGTAAGGTATCAATTTGGGTGTACCTGCGACAATACGCACCAGCCTGCTATCTAGGTGAGATGCCAACTATATGATATGTGATTTGCCCTTCCTTGTTGTGTGCTTGGAAAATTGCCCATATAAGAGTCCCTTCGCGCATCCTCTTAAATGGTGGTAGGAAAAACGTTAGCTGAGATGCTAAATTTACGCAAATCCTACACCACCAAAGTACGAAAGAGCTTGAACTCTGATATGGTGGTTCTGATATGGGATCCTCCTAATGTTTTTATGAGAAATATTTTGATGCATAACAATATTTGAATAATGATCATACCGTATTGCATATGATTTTGGATATCTAAATGTGATTTGAACTAAGAATATTTGAAATGCAAGTTCCATATGGATGTACTTCTAAACTGTAATTTTCTAAGTGATAAATTTTAAATTATGAGTACATCCATATGTTGACCTAAGAGGTCATATGAAGTATTATCTGTTTATTAAGTTGTCAAACTCACTACACGATACTTACATTTCTTTTTTAGATAAGGATACAGAGTTTGGTCCTGCAACTACGTGATCAACTAACTATCATACTTTTTGGGTAAGCCTATGTTACTTCCAAGGCTCACAGTATTTAAATTATATTGTACTTGTATTCTAGAATATGCTCTAAACGCCATAGGCAAAATCCTTGCTTCTACTGTAATATGTGTATAAAAACTTGGCCTGTAAATTTGGTTATATTGGAGAACTTGTAAATGTTTGTTATTAATCCTAATATGTGTGATATACTTGAAGCAAGAATGCAATAGAATAAAGTTATTTGCTACTTGTGACAATCGTGTTCCCTTAAATTGGGGGCGTGACATGAATATTCCTAAGGCCTTGTTAGAATAATTTGCATTCCATATTTCCTTTAATCCTTTTCAATGTCATAGAGATTAATAAGGCTTAGGCTCTTAATTAAAGCAATTTTCTTAACTTAATTTGCTTTTAAAAATCCACACTTAGTTACCTGAAAATTCCTATTTATGCTACTTTAAGTTCTTCCAAAATTCAAGACTTATTTTTTCCCAAAAAAACTCCTCTTGCAAATTCTTCCCCTTTTCCTATCCCTTTTTTTCCATTTGGACATCCATATGCTTTACTGACCACTTTTTAATGTATAATTTCCCTTAGTGTTTTCCATTATGTCACATTGTGTGCTTCCTTCTTAAATTCTTAAAATATAATTATATATAACTTTTGATAATTAAAATTGAGGATGTTACAATAATTTTTTATTTGCTCAATCTTCCTTCAAAATAACTTCTATCAAAATTGTTTTGGACTTGAGTTTTGAAAATTATATATGATTTATTAAAACACCAAATTCATCCCCCTTTAAGGTGTTGTTTGCCTTGTTTAACAATTTTGTAACCACCAAAGCATCCACCAAAGCTTCAACCAAATATCATAAAGCACACGATTGTTAGTGTAACACCCCCAATTTACGAGCAGGTGAAACAAACATTTTTTTTTGCAATAAGATATTTTCCATAACATGCATAACACTATTCTTTGTCATAGAAATAGATATATATTGGTTCTCTCATGTATATACATTATACAGACCAAGATATAAATGTCAAAATAACAACAACAGCAAGGATCCTGCCTGTAGCATTCAGAGCACTTTAGAATACAAACACAGTATAATTTAAAAACCGTAAGCCTTGGAAGCAACGTAGACTCACCCACAGAGTATGTCACCTAACCGATCACCTATCTGTAGGATCAAACTCTGTATTTTCATCTGAAAAATGTGGAAATATCGTGTAGTGAGTTTGACAACTCAATGAGTAAATAATACCTTCTATGACCTCTTAGGTCAGTATATGGATGTACTTATATTTTAAAATTTGTCACAAAGATAATATAGTTCAAAAGTACATTAATATGGGACCCGTATTTCAAATATTCTCAATTCAAAGGATATTTAGATATCCAAAACCATATGCAGCACGATATGATCATTAAACAAATATTGTTATGCTCAATTGTATAAGCTATAGTAAAATATTAAGATTTGGAGATAAACTCATCACTTTTAATACACCTGCCTCACTCGGCGATCTGGTTCATGCAATGAAAACATAACTCATTTGCTATACGCATATTGACTGATCGACTACAGTCATAATAAGTAATCAAGGAATGTGAGTACATCACCCTCCTCCCCCCCCCCACATTACCACTGTCACCCAGTTGGAGCGGCCCTCTCCCGGCTCACTTCGGCTAATAAGACGTCCCCTATTCAGTACCGTCACAAGCCATACAATCCGTTGATATTCATCCATACATATAAATACATGTAAAATTATCAAGCAACTCGCCATGAGCTTTATGCTTGTCATATTTATCAAGCAACTCGCTATGAGTTTTACGCTTGCCATAATTACCAAGCAACTCGCCATGAACTTTTTGCTTGCCATTCAATCTCATTTATAATATGACATGCATCATTTTTACAAGTATATAGTTTTACAAATCAATGCATCGTGCACATAATATTCACTTTATCAAATAATGATAAATATATTTAGAACCACATATTCAATGAGTTCCAAAATCCATTTTTAAAACCATACTCTTCTTGAACTGTGTGCCAGTTTGTAAGTAAAATAAATATTTTAACACATTTCAGAAATTTATGATGGCATAAATAATTATAAACATAAACAATTATATATTTATAGTTCAAGAAGAGCATAGGGTAAGTCATAGAAAAAATTATCTACTCACAGGGTAAAGGCTCCAGATTGGACAACCCCAAAATGCACTTTTCCAATCCACATTTGACTAAACAGACTTCAAAAACATGTTTGGAGGGTCTAAAAATAAGAAAATGACTCCGGAAACTTGGTCACTATTCATTGCCGGAAAATATTATTCACCAAGAACAAAAAGTTATCAAATAGTTAAAAAATTTCAAATCCTAAGGTTTATCTAACTCTTGAATCCATCTACAGTGTCAGATTTCCAATTTGAGGTCTCTAAGTAAGAGTTTCAGAGTTTACCTTTTTCTGAGATTTTCTACTTCCGATCTACGGCGATTCAACAGCTGATTTTAGAAATTGTTCGGTCAAAATTGTAGTACTCTCCGTCCTAAATCCATTGGTACCATTAGTTTTGATATCGGAGGCCTGTAGACACTCCAGATCTAGAGAGAAAATATGATGGTACTATTCACTATTCACACTATTCATTTTCCTCTCCATTTTATCCTTCTTTATTCCGTCTCCCCCTTCCCCTTTTATTTTTTTAAATTATTATTATTATTATTTAATAATTGAATAATAGGATTTAATTTTATATATATTCATATAAATTCCTTTTTTCATCTTAAAACATCCCAAAAATTTCTAAAATTTTACATTCTCATAAACTTTTAGTTAAACTCTTAAATCATGAATTTTCTTGATAAAAATCTTAATAAAACAAATCACAAAATAAATATCTTTATACATAATAAAAGAAAGAATATTTCTAACAATACAACAAAAATTTATTAAAGGCCAATATAATTATTTTAAGCAAAACAATAATTACTTTAATTAAAATTATACTTGCTTTTAACAGAACATAATCATTTTTAAACAAATAAAAATATATTTTTTTATAGAAAAACATTATTATTTAAAAATAAAAATTACGGGATGGTACATTCTTCCCCCCTTAAGAAATTCGGTCCCCGAATTTCAGCCCATCCTGCCACATGTAGGAAATGAAATCAAGGCATAATTCGGAGTTACCAACCTTATTATTCAAATAATTGGGGATATCTTGTCTGTATATCATCTTTACTTTTTAATATGTCTCTTCACTTGAGTGATTTTGCCATATAACTTAACCATAGGGATTTCTTTCATCTATAAGTTCTTCACTTATCAATCAACAATAAACATCAATTGTACCCATAGTTAAGCCACATTTTTCTCCAATTGAATTTCGTAGAATTAGGTAACATAAGAAGAATCTAATAGGTACTTCCTTAGCATTTATGCAAGAAAGTTTATATCCACATTACTCAATCCTGATGGCAAGGCTAGGCAATGTATCACTATGCTTACTTTGTTCAAGTTTTCAAAAGAGTCTATATACTAGAGCTTAACTTTTTTCCTTATTTACAAACTCATTACCTCTTTCATTGGTGAGTCCTTCAAGAATATGTGGTCACCAACTGATAATTTCTAGTGCTCAATATTCATGGTCCTTATAGACTTTTGACCTGTATTGAGTTGCTTGTATTATTATTTTTTATTCCATTACACTTTATCAACAACATCTTACCATAAGTCTAACTCCACCGAGTCATCAAACAAAAAGTTTGTAACACCTTTACTTCAAGAATTAAAACATTCAATAACAATTTATTATAAGCAAATTTTGTTAAGGGATCTCCCTCCAAACTCGAAGACATACGCTTGAAGCATACTCTCTAAATTAATATCATCAATTTAGGTTAATCATATTCTATCTATTTCTTGATATTCCAAATTAGATTCCAAAAACTTAACCTTATTCAACTCATCCACCTATTAGAAGTCCTATAATGCTTAATGTAAAACCTCAAATAGTGCCATTTGTTTGTAAGGCCTGATAATTACTGATATGGACAAGTTCAACTAAGGATAAATGATTTTCTCCAAAATTTCACCAAAATTATATAAAGATACCTAAAGCATAACTTCTAATGTATAAACACATAATTTAGATTTACTATTAGTCATACTATAATCTAGCGAAGATCCTAAACTTTCTAATTAGCTCTCTTGAAATAATATATTCAATTTTTACTTGCTGACATACCAAACAACAACAAAAATTTCACTTGTATTTTCTTTTTACCATTATACTAATACAATTATTTCATATCTTAGTATATCCTTATTGTCTCGGGTTATCCATATTCACAATGTATGACTTCCTCTGAAATTTCCTTTTCTCAACAATTATTCACACGTGAATTTCCAATCTTAATATAATTCACATCCTAGGTACTAGACTCAACTTAGCATGGTATAAACTCTTAACACAAATACCTTGATCGCTTTACATTATTTTCGAACATGGTTCTCAAATTATTCTCTTTTCCCTTCTCAACCCCATTAGGTAAACTTAGGTGTTCTTCATACCTTAATACTCAATCAGCATATATTGTAAACTCATTATTCTTTCTACTTTGCACATAGTCTGCCAACTTACACAGTTATACATACTTGATAAATTTTTTTAATACATTCTTTGTTAGATAAATTCTTTCAAAATCTCCATATTTCCAAATTAAGAGTTCAAAGATTAATTTAAATCCTACTTCCCATATTTTATTCCTCAAGAACTTCAACACCACTAATCATCTTGATTACATTCGTCAGAACACCATAAGGCCATCATCCGTCCATTCCTTTCAAACTTTTTATTACTTAACCTACTAACAACTTGGACATCATAATAATTGAGTTTCAAAAAAAATAAATTAACTTTTCTTGTAATGGGGGAAAAGAACTTTACATTTAATGTCAAACATTAATAAGGAAAAATGCAGTAGAACAGACAAAAAGCATAATAGAAAACAGTGCCAAATAGAAAGTCAAAATTTTGGACAAAGCATTGAAAGAAAATTAAAATCGTTGGCTGCAAATTTTGAATATATGTGCCAAAATCTACTTAAAAACTGTTGATATTCAGTGGAAAAGAAACATTTCTGAGCTTATAAAAGTCTGTAAAAATCAAAGAATACGTAGGTAACTGGTAGGATGCAGTTGATTACTTCAAAATAGATATAATCAATCAATTGTAAAATAACCAATCCAAATTAAAATCTCAAAATAGCTAGTCGTATTAATAATACCGATAGTCAACTGGCAAAAATATTGAGAAAACAAAATAAATCATTTGATTGTCCCTCTTCAACAACTAACTGGTTTACATCTTCATTCTTTCTTTCTTTTTTTTACAATTATGCCTATCCCCTACAACTTCCCTACAAGAATCAAGACATCAATGCTTCATCAAGGACAACAAGGAAAAGACAAATTTTTGGTGATATCTTAACCTTATTCTCTTTATATGCCTAATATGAGCGACTATCACAATTACTGTACATATACATGCTTGCCGTCATTTTTTAAAATTTCACCTTTAATTTAGCTTATGTCCACCAATCACTCACATAGTCGTTCTAATTATTCCCGACCTATTCGCATAGCTATCATAAGTATGCCCTTCTCTGAGTTCTATAAATGCACACGTTAATATCTTTACTTTCATACTCAAAGTTAAAGTGTGTGCAACTATGGAGGGAATTGCATTCCGTCAGTTTCGAAATATTTGTGTCTTTTGTGGTTCCAGTCCTGGAAAAGATGAAGAGTATGTGAAAGCTACAAAAAACCTAGGTATGGTGTTGGCTAGGAGAAACATTCATTTAGTCTATGGTAGAGGTAACCGTGGGCTAATGGGGTGTGTGTCTACAGCTACACATATAGGAGGATGTCAAGTTCTAGGTATTATTCCTACAGCTCTAACTGCATCCAACATCGTAGGAAAGACAATTGGGGAAGAGTTTAGGGTAGCTTCCATGTATAAGCACATGGCTAGAATGATGAGCAATGCTGATGCCTTCATTGCCTTACCAGGTGGTTTTGGTACTTTAGAAGAGATTTTCCAAATAGTTTCTTGGGCACAACTGAATATGCATCACAAACTGTTAGGTTTGTTAAATGTTAATCACTTTTTTGATGGTCTGTTGTCTTTTCTTGATCAAGCTGTGGAACAAAAGTTCATTTCACACTCAGCACGACGAATTCTCATCTCAGCTTCAAATGCTGAGGAGTTAATTAATGCTTTGCAAGCATATGTTCATGTACCTGATCCAACTATGGCTTAAATAGATTGGAAGACAGACAACCATGGAAAGTGCAAGTTAGATTTGGATCTTCATCTATAACTGTAGTAGGACATGCCATTGTTGTAACGCTTCTACTTTCTTAGGATTAACTTGGATACCATCCTTACTAACCATACTCCCTTATAGTTGGTAAAGTTATCTTTAAATGATGCTTATGAGCCTTTGAACTCTTGGAATATTCTAGTATATCATCAATAACTATAATAACAAATTGATTCAAGGATGACTTAATTATTATTCATTAAATCTATGATTGCAGCGGGAGCTTTTGTCAAACTAAATGACATAACCAAGAGCTCATAATTGCCATAATAAGTCTTAGAAGAATTTTTTTTTGAATATCCCCTTCCCTTATCCTCAATTAATGATACTCATATCTCAAATCAATTTTTTTGAAAAATATTGAGCACCCTATAACTAGTCAAACAGATAATCTATACGAGGTATTGAATACTTATTACACACTGCCACCTTATTCAAATGTCTGTATTATATGCATAATCATAATAATCCATCACTTTTTCACAAATAAGTTTAGAGCACCTTGAGGAGAGTATTAGGGTGTATAAATCCCTTGTCTAACAATTCTTACAACTGATTCTTCAATTTCTTGAATTCAGTCGGTGTCATTCTATATGGGAGTATAGACACTGGTTGGGTTCAAGGAAGTAAATCAGTCCCAAATTCTATTCTATGTTTCAGGATAATCCTGGCAATTCCTCGACAATTATATCAAAAAATTATGTAATCAATGAAACTAGATTTTCAATGGTATACTTTATATCAACATCTCTCATCACTACCAAATATCATTGGCACCTTTTTAATAATAACTTATGAGCTCTTAGAGTAAAGATTAAATTACTGGGTACCTCATGAAAATCTCCTTGTATCTAGAAGGAAGATTCTCCAGGAATATTAAACTTAATCATCTTAGGATTACATTCTAAATTGGCATGACATGATGCCAATCAATTCATTCCTAATATCACATCAAAGTCTACCATATCTAGACAACCGGTAAAACATATATCATATTCAGAAACGATCATATTTGGCATTTATCTTAATTCTTTAAATTCTCTGGCACGCCTATCCCTTTCACTTTCAGGCAGTAATTGACCCATAGGTACTTCTTAAGATGCCACGATATTCAATCAACTTTATACTAGGAAATTTAACAACTTAGAATAGAAAGAAAATTGAGACCTTATAGAATCCCTCAACAGCACCTGAAGTATAAATATGTCTGGCTCATATCCATTCTAAAGGTCCTACTAAAGAATTTTTTGCTCTGATAGCCACAGGGAAACCTAATGCTCTGATACCAACTTGTAACACCCTCAATTTACGAGCAGGTAAAACAAACATTTTTTTTCTGCAATAAGATATTTTCTATAACATGCATAACACTATTCTTTGTCATGGAAATAGATATATATTGGTTCTCTCATGTATATACATTATATAGACCAAGTTATAAATGTCAAAATAACAACAGAAGCAGGGATCCTGCCTGTAGCATTCAGAGCACTCTAGAATACAAACACAGTATAACTCAAAAACTGTGAGCCTTGGAAGCAACGTAGACTCACCCACAGAATATGTTACCTAACTGATCACCTATCTGCAGGATTAAACTCTGTATTCTCATCTGAAAAATGTCCAAATATCGTGGAGTGAGTTTGACAACTCAGTGAGTAAATAATACCCCCTATGACCTCTTAGGTTAGCATATGGATGTACTTATATTTTAAAATTTGTCACATAGATAATACAGTTTAGAAGTACATTCATTTGGGACCCGTATTTCAAATATTCTCAATTCAAAGGATATTTAGATATCCAAAACCATATGCAACACGATATGATCATTAAACAAATGTTGTTATGCTCAGCTGTATAAGCTATAGTAAAATATTAAGATTTGGAGATAAAATCATCACTTTTAATGCACCTGCCTCACTCGGCGATCTGGTCAATGCAATGAAAAAATAACACATTTGCTATACGCATATTGACTGATCGACTACAGTCATAATAAGTGATCAGGGAATGTGAGTACATCACCCTCTTGCCCCTCCCCCCCCCCCCCACACACTACCACTGTCACCCGGTTGGAGCGGCCCTCCCCCAGCTCACTCAGGCTAATAGGGCATCCCTTATTCGATACCTCACAAGCCATACAACCCGTCGATATTCATCCATACATATAAATACATGTAAAATTATCAAGAAACTCGCCATGAGCTTTACACTTGCCATAATTACCAAGCAACTCGCCATGAGCTTTACGCTTGCCATTCAATCTCTTTTATAATATGACATGCATCATTTTTACAAGTATATATCTTTACAAATCAATGCATCGTGCACATAATATTCACTTTATCAAATAATGATAAATACATTTAGAACCACATATTCAATGAGTTCCAAAATCCATTTCTAAAACCAAACTCTTCTTGAACTATGTGCCAGTTTGTAAGAAAAATAAATATTTTAACACATTTCAAAATTTTATGATAGCATAAATAATTGTAAACAGAAACAATTATACATTTATAGTTCAAGAAGAGCATGGGGTAAGTCATAGAAAGAATTATCTACTTCCAAGGTAAAGGCTCCAGATTGGATAGCCCCAAAATGCACTTTTCCAATCCACATTTGACTAAACAGACTTCAAAAACGTGTTTGGAGGATCCAAAAATCAAGGAAATGACTCTGGGAACTTGGTCACTATTCATCGCCAGAAAATACTATTCACCAAGAACAAAAAGTTATCAAATAGATAAAAAAATTCATATCCTAAGGTTTATCTAACTCCTGAATCCATCTACGGTGTCAGAATTCCAATTTGAGGTCTCTAAGTAAGAGTTTCAGAGTTTACCTTTTTCTAAGATTTTCTACTTCCGATCTGCGGCGATTCAACAGCTGATTTGAGAAATTATTCGGTCAAAATCGTAGTACTCTCTGTCCTAAATCCATTGGTACTATTAGTTTTGATATCGGAGGCCTGTAAACATTCCAGATCTAGAGAGAAAATATGGAGGTACTATTTACTATTCACACTATTCATTTTCCTCTCCGTTTCATCCTTCTACATTCCGTCTCCTCCTTCTCCTTTTATTTTTTTATAATAATAATTATTATTATTTAATAATTGAATAATAGGATTTTATTTTACATATATTCATATAAATTCTGTTTTTCATCCTAAAACATCCCAAAAATTAGATTTGATCTTGGATTTCGATAAACCCACTTATGGTATGATGATACTAAATTATTAAGTTGATTGTTGGAACCCTAATTGTATTATCCATGGTTAATTAGGATTAACTATTATGCGCATGATTAAGAGTTGATAGAATGCTTGATCACCAATCTATCATGTCTTGGGTTATTAACAGATGAACTCAAAGGTGAAAGTTAATACCAGAACCTAATAGTTAATTAGGGATATCTTAATCAGGAAAATAGTTTAAGGTTCTCTAGGAATTGAATCAATTAGTGGGCATGAGAAAATCAGTTAATTGCATTCCATGGTTAGCATAGAACTTAAAAGACTTAGATTGAACTAAGAACCACGAAAGTAGGCAATTGGATTAACCTAGGTACGATTGGTAACGCTTAAAAGAGGTTATTAGTTAATTAAGGCTAAAAAATCGCTAATTACCTAGATAATTGCAATTAGAGGAATTTATTGATTGTTGAATATCATAAGTGTGGTAAACCCTAACCCTGGGCTTTTGTTAATTGAATTACTTATTTACTTATCTGTGACACACTCTCTCATCGAATTGCATTGATTTAGATAGCATATTTTGTAGGGGTCTAGTAATTGACCATTGTTATCTGTGGGATACGACCCGTACTCACTGGACTAGCTACAGCTACGCCATGTGCTTATGGTTATTTATAAAACACACACAAAAAGTTTTTGGCACCGTTGCCGGGGAACGAAAGTCAATATTAGATATTTTGTGAAATAGCTAGACTAGATCGTTTTCTTTTAATTTTTTTCTGCATAATCTATCTTGCTTATTTTTCTTCCTTTTGCTTCCTTTATAGGTGTGTTGCTCTTTTATGCGAAGGGATCGTGAATTCTTTGTTGAATTTGACCTAGAGATTGAACGCACCTTACAAAGGAGAAGAAGAAAACAGCAACAAGATCATCCTGCACCGCCTACCATGGTAGACAGAGATAACCGATCTCTTAAAAATTTCACCGCCCCAAATACGCATGGCCTGAACAAAAGCATTGTCAGACCAATTTTTGAAGCCAACAACTTTAAGCTAAAACTTTCTCTTCTACAAATGGTTTAGCAAAATCAATTTGTAGGGTTGCCTACTGAAGACCTCAATATCTATCTTTCAGTGTTTTTAGAGTACTATAACACTTTGAAGCTGAATGGAGTATCATTTGATGCCATTAAACTAAGATTGTTCCCATTCTCTCTAAGGGACAAGGCATGTGCATGGTTGCACTCTCTTCCATCAAGGTCCATCACTACTTGACAACAACTTTCTCAAGCTTTCTTGGCCAAGTATTTCCCACCAAGTAAGACAGCCTATCTTAGGAATCAAATAACTACTTTGCTCAAAAAGATGGTGAGTCTTTGTATAAAGCTTAGGAGAGATTTAAAGAGCTCCTCAAAATATGTTCACACCATGGGTTAGAAAAATGGCTCATAGTCCATACATTTTACAATGGACTAGCATACAGCACCTAAATGTCTGTGGATGCTATAACAAAAGGAGCCATTATGAATAAAACAGTTGATGAGGCATATGAGCTTATTGAAGATATGGCTCAAAATCATTACTCATGGTCTAGTGAGAGGCAATCAAGAAAACCAGCAGGTATGTATGAAGTCGATGTGTTTAATCATCTCACTTCTAAGGTTGATGCATTGTTTCAAAAATTAGATAAATTGAGCATCAATGCTATTGGTTCTTCTTCATCTTCATTATGTGAGATTTGTGGATGTGTTTGCCATATAGCCAATGAATGCCAGCTTGGAAATTATGCACCTCAGGATTGTGAACAGGTAAATTTTGTGAATAACAACAACCAGAAAAACAATCCCTACAGTAACACTTACAATCCAGGCTGGAGAAATCATCCCAATCTCATATACAAGCCGAATGCAAATTAGCCTCCTCAAAATAACTTCAGGCAACCTCCTGGGTTTCAAAATCAGAGGCTATTCAATCCTCTTGCACAACCAAAATCAAATCTGGAGGCTCTGATAGAGAATTTCATCAATACTAAGAGTAAACAAAATGAGGAGTTCAGAGCCCAGAACCACTCTATGAATGAGGCTATAAAAGACCTAGCCTCTAAGGTTGACTCGCTTGCTACCCATAGTAAGATGCTATAAACTCAAATTGTACAGCAAGCGAGCCTATATAATATGAACTTTTGCAAATGATAACTTCAATTTACTGCAACTTTTATATGCTTTTTGAGTGTGTTTATTGTGCTATTTTGATTATTAAGCACTCTTATTCCTGGAATTAACTGAATGTGATGACTCCCTTAGATGCAATATCATCTACCATGTGTACTGTAGCAATGTAGTGTGCATATGTGGCAATCCTAGCAACGAACCAAGTGATATTGAGTGAAGCTGGTCCTTTTTTCCTGTAAGGCACTGATTCTGTTTTATATGGCGCAGGTGGTAGGGGAGCAGAGCTGCGTAGCAAGTGCAGCCACCACCTAGTAGGAGAAAGCAGCAAGCTAACACTGCAGGCTACTGGTTGGGTTGGTACAGAACTACCTCCACTACTGAAAGTGGATAGGAAAAATCTGCACGCAGAGATGCTGGCAGCAGAGTAGGGAGAATGTCAGCAAACCAGGACACTTTACTGGGACCACAAGGCATGTCTATAAAAGGTCAGAAAGTAGAAACCAAAAAAAGGAAAAACAGGGGGAGAAAAAGGGAGGAAATACACAGAGATGAAACCCGAGAGTCTCTAACAAGAGAGGGTCGCGCGAAACACCTGAGCTGAGGGTGCATTGTCACTTGCATGGTGAAGCATTGGAGCGAGAAGGGATCTGTAGCTCCAGAACCCCTTAACCTCTGTTGTATTTTTCTGGTTTAGTAGGAAACTGCATCTGTGGTTTATTTATTTTAAGTGCATTACTTGGGATGTATTCCTATATCACTCTGATGTCTGTTATCAGTGTAGTTATGAGGCTGGGCTAGTTTCCAGCTAGGGTTGTAGAAGGGTTGTAATGAAAACATGCACATTTTGAGTTATTAACAAATTGCTGCAGCATTGCTGAACATTCAAATGTGCGTTTATTTTAATTCCTCCTGATAATGGAAGTTTAATGGAGGGAGATGAAGGCCAATATTCACCTGGAAGGGTAATGGAGGCTGGAAAAGAGTTGAATGTATGGGGTCAGCTGATATAGGGATATATGGCTACCCCATTAGCTTAAAAGTAGGAGATTTACGCACAATTCAGGGGTGAGGATTGATGCAGAGATATGTGTCTAACCCCTAGAATTACAGGGAATGGAAGTCTGGAAAGGCCCCATTCAAGACTTAACTTGGCACTAAGAAAATTGCTACAGCAATTCTTAGAGCAAATATGAGTGTAGTAGTTCATGGCAACCCTGAAGCAACCCTAGACCACCTAATATCATTCTCTTTTGCTCCCTAGTACTCCTCAATTTAGTTATAGTTGTATTCATTCAATCTACCTTTATTCTAATCTTGTGAACCATCTTATTTTTGCTACAGCATTTCACACGGCAAAAGTCTCTATAATAGTTTTAGTTCACTCCTCGTGGGACGACACTCACTTATCACTTTATTACTTGGTCACGACACGTGCACTTGCGTTCGAACACTGCATTCATCTTTGCATGCAACCAACAGCAGACTTTTAGGCTAGACTGAGAACCCTAGAGAGCATTGCAATGCCATTTCCTTGAGAAGTAGTAAACAGTTGGATGAATCTGGGAGAAGTGGGGAGGTAAAAGAAGATGAACCTTGGGTTGCATCTGAGAAGAAAAGAGAAGAGAAATTAGAAGAAGAGGAAAAGAAGGAAGAAGAGCCTAAATATGTGGCTCCTACACCTTATAAGCCACCAATCCATTTTCCTCAAAGATTGGTCAAGACTAAATTAGAGAAGTAGTTTGGGAGGTTTTTGGATGTTTTGAAGAAGTTGAATATAAATATTCCATTCTTAGAAGCCATCTCCCAAATTTCCTCCTATGTGAAGTTCCTGAAAGAGATCCTCTCAAATAAGAGGAAAATTGAACAGCATGTTGTTGTGGCACTAACAGAGGGATCCAGTGCGTTAATTCAAAATAAGCAGCCATAAAAGCTTAAAGATTCCAAAAGCTTCTCAATTCCTTGCTTTATAGTAGACATGAAGATTGACAAAGCCCTATGTGATCTTAAAGCAAGTGTGAGCCTCATGCCTCTTTTAGTTTGCAAGAAGCTTCAGATGGGTGACTTAAGGCCTACCACTCTTTCTCTTCATTTGGTTGACTAATCTATTAAGCATTTGGTAGGTATATTAGAGGATGTTCCTCTAAAGGTAGGTAAATTTTTCATACCGATTGATTTTTTTATTTTAGAGATGGATGAAGATGACAAAATTTCCATCATTCTTGGAAGGCCTTTCCTAGCCACAACTAGTGCAAACATCAATGTAAAAGATGGAAAGCTTTCTTTGAATGTAAAGGATGAGAAAGTAGAATTTAAGTTGAATGATGCCATCAAACCTCCATCTCTAAATGAATCTTATTGTATAATTGGTTTACCTAAACCAAATATGGATGATTATGTAATGAATATTTCTTCTACTGACCCACTTGATTTATGCTCTGTGGAAAGTTCTTTTACTTATATTAAATAGAGGGTCAAAAAGAAAACAATTGAAAAGGAAGTGAAAGATATAAAGGTGGAACCTAAGCCACCTCCTCTCAACCTCAATGGCGCTAAGAAAGAAAAAAATGAGCTAAAAGGATCCTTGAAGGCTATTAGGCAAAGCCTCAAGCACTATATTAAGAAGCCATGGATCAAAAAGAAAGTTATTCAAACTTTCTTAAAACCTCCTTGAGCAAAAGAAAGAAAAAGAGTCGAGCTAATGACTTTAAACAAGCACTCTATGGGAAGCAACCGATATTTTAATTATTGAGTTCCTTTTTGGCTTAGTTTTATTGCTTTTAGTTTTGTTTTTATAATTAATTTTAGTTAATTTCTTAGGTTAGGAGTTTAATTAATGTTTCCATTTGCTTTTTTAGCCAATTCCAAGTCCCCAAGTTTGGAGAAAAGAATAATATGCAAAGGGAATTCAAAAAGAGAAAAAACTGAGGCAAAATTTGCAGAAAAGTACATTCCGGCATGAAACATGGGTGAGCTATGTCACAGACCATGGCCGTGTTTCAAGCACAGGAAGAATTTGTAGATTTTGGTGACTTCATCACTAAGCACGGGCAAGCTATGTCTTCAACCATGGCTGTGCTTCGTGTCTTCAACCATGATTGTGCTTCGTGTCTTCACCCGTGCTTCGGGTTCCAGCGAACAAACCTTCCCCATGCCATCCAACACATGCCACTTCACCAGGAATTTTTGGAAGTCCAGCCCGAAGCACGGTCCTCTTCAGCCCATGCCTCATACTCTTTTCTTCCTGTGTCTTCCTTCCTTTCCCGTGCCCCTTCCCAGCCATCTTCCCTCTAGTTTTTCTTCAATTTTTACTCATTCTCATGTGCCCTAACCTCTTCCCACCTTCCCCAAAAGCTCTTCTCCCCTCTTTTCCCATCTCCTTTTCCACCCCAATCCCATCCCTGTGCCCTAATCCCTCTCCTTCTCCCTATCGGTCTTCCAAACCTAGAAATTTTCCTGTAACCCAATAGCCCATCCTCACTAGTTTATCTGCATGGGTTTGGTTAGACTGATTTTGGCAAAAATTCTACCGCATTTGACATGCTTAGAAATCCTGCACTTTGGGGTTCATATTTTTTGCATTTTCTAAGTTGGTTTTGTCTACTGGTTATTGCTAGCTTTCACTCTTTCTGGTTGATTGTTTAAGTTCATAATTTTACTAGTTTTCCTAGGAATTATTGGCTGAATTTGGAATTAAGTATGCTACAGTTTAATGCCTGATTTATATGTGCTCCATTTTCTGATAAGCTGCATTTTTTGATTCATCTTACATTGCATTTAGAACCTCAACCTTTCTGCTTTGCACTAGGCTTATCCTTGCTGAATTTGGAATTTGATATTGACCTTGAAAACTAGTCCTTGCTTTTGTTAAAACTTACACTAGTTTTTTTGGGCATTCTCTGCAGAATTTGGAAACTGAATGTTGCATATTTTCTGGGAACTTATCTACCTAAATTAAGCCAAGTTGAAACTGAGTTTAATGAATTAATTCTAGTGGTTAATCTCAATTTTGCCTGGCTTTACACTGCATGAGCAACTTGTTTTGAATTTCACTGGACTTGGGCTATATCAGAAACAAAATTCTGATGTTAACTGATACTTTATGGTTGTCTACTACTAATTGATATTTGAAATTGTATCACTGGTCTTAGCTTAAGACTAATACGTGCCTTAATTCCTACATGATTCTCTGGCTCTTGTTGGTTGCCAATTGTCCTATTTATTGGATATCTGATTTTGATTTGATTCCATCTGCACTAGAGCATTGTTTGGACTTTTTTAATATCTGCTAAATCCCGCAGGCTTCTGGTGTTTTACCTTGTCTTCCTGACACACTAAGCACTTAGACACATATTGGGTTATGTCTATTTTCATTCCAGACCACTAAAAACTCTTTTTCAAGTCCTGATACATCTTAGTGGCTCCAGGATATAAGGTATACCTACTCTTGTGAGCTTCAGCCAAGATACTATCTCTTAATTCCGTCACCTCAGGTACACACAGCCTCTCTCCACACTTAATAAGCCCATCCTTAGAAATATGAAACTCTTTAGACTTGCTCTGGGATATCTATTCTCTAATGTTCTTTAGGTATGGATCAAAAACTTGACTATCTTTAATTCTATCCCTTAGATCATTCTAAATCCATATTGGGTAACTTTCTTTTCTTATTCCAGACTTCTATTAAGTCATCTTTGATTCTCACATGTCAACATCCTCACATGAATCTTAAGCCTTTCTTACTTTCATTTCTAAAAGCATATCATTCTAGTTCCTATCAATTCCATTTAACTAGCCCGTTCGTTCTAAGAAGACTTGTCTCAACAATTATTCATACATGAATTTTAAATTCAACATCATTCACATCCTAGATACTAGACTCAATTTAGCATGGTATAAACCTTTAATACAAATATCTTATTTTTGGACATGGTTATTAGAAAATTGTCCATATTTTCAAATTAAGAGTTCAAATATTAATTTAAATCCTAGTTCCCCTATTTTATCTTTCAAGAACTTCAACACCACTAATTCTCTTGATTACATTCATCAAAGCACCATAAGACTATCATCCGCCTATTCCTTTCAAACTTTTTATTACTTTAACCTACTAACCACTTAAACATCATAATAACTGAGTTTCAAAAGAATAAATTTAACTATTCTTGTAATGAGGGAAAAGAACTTTACATTTAATGCCAAACATTAATAAGAAAAAATGCAGTAGAAAAAGAGGAATACTTAATAGAGTATGGTGCCAAAATTGAAAGTCAGAAGTTTAAACAAAGCGTTGAAAGAACATTTAAAATCGGTGGCCATAATTCTTGAAAATCTGTAAACAAAATCTAGCTGTTATTTTAGCAAAAAATCGATGGGCGCAAAGTTTGAATATATGTGCCAAAATCTACTTAAAAGCTGTTGGTATTCGGTCGAGAAAATATCACATAAAAAAAAATTTTGAGCTTATAAAAGTCTGTGAAAATCAAAGAATATGTAGTTAACTGGTAGGATGCAGTTGATTGCTTCAAAATAGATATAATCAATCAACTGTAAAATAACCAGTCCAAATTAAAATTTCTCAAAATAGCTAGTCAACTTAATAATACCGATAGTCGACTGGTAAAAATATTGGGAAAACAAAATAAATCATTTGATTGTCCCTCTTCAACAACTAACTGGTTTGCATCTTCATTATTATTATTATTATTATTTACAATTACGTCTATCACATAAAACTTTCCTTAAAGAATCAAGACATCAATGCTTCATCAAGGACAACAAAGAAAAGACAAATTTTTGATGTTATCTTAACCTTATTCTCTTTATGTGCCTAATATGAGCGACTATCACAACTACGATAAATATATATATGCTTGCTGTCATTTTTGAAACTTTCACCCAATTTAGCTTATATCCACCAATTACTCATATAGTTGTTCTAATTATTCTCAACCTATTCGCATATCTATCATAAGTATGCCCTTCTCTGAGTTCTATAAATGCACACGTTAATATCTTTACTTTCATACTCAAAGTTAAAGTGTGTGCAACTATAGAGGGAATCGCATTTCGTCAGTTTTAAAATATTTGTATCTTTTGTGGTTCTAGTACTAGGAAAGATGGAGAGTATGTAAAAGCAGCACAAAAGCTAGGTATGGTGCTGGCTAGGAGAAAGATTCATTTAGTCTATGGTAGAGGTAACCGTGGGTTAATGGGGTGCGTATCTACAACTGTACATGCAGGAGGATGTCAAGTTCTAGGTATTATTTCTACAGCTCTAGCTGCACCTAACATCATACGAAAAACAATTGGGGAAGAATTTAGGGTAGCTTTCATGCATGAGCGCATGGCTAGAATGATGAACAATGCTGATGCCTTCATTGCCTTACCAGGGGGTTTTGGTACTTTAGAAGAGATTTTCCAAATAGTCTCTTGGGCACAACTGAATATGTATCACAAACCGATAGGTTTGTTAAATGTTAACCATTTCTTTGATGGTCTATTGTCTTTTCCTTGATCATGCTGTGGAACAAAGGTTTATCTCACACTCAGCACGACGAATTCTCATCTCAGCTTCAAATGCTGAGGAGTTGATTGATGCTTTACAAGCATATGTTCATATACCTAATCCAACTATGGCTCAAATAGAATGGAAAACAGACAACCACAGAAAGCACAAATTGGACTTGGATCTTCATCTGTAACTGTAGTAGGACATGGCCATTGTTGTACTACTTCTACTTTCTTAGGGTCAACTTGGATACCATCTTTACCAACCATACTCCCTTAGAGTTGGTAAATCTATCTTTAAATATTGCTTATGATCCTATGTATTCTCGAAACATCTTAGTATTTCGTTAATAAATGCAAAAATAATTGCTATCTTTCATGGAGGGCTTGGTTACATCTTCATGATTTTTGGGCTATCAGCTCAACTTCTATATCCTAATCTAAGTCTATGTTTTATCTCTTGCTTGGGCTATCCAATTGGCTTGCTAGAAACTCATGTGAAATGAAAAAACTCTATATGAAGTGTCCATAGGTGAAAAGCCTAATGTATGGGTGGAGATGTTAAACTTAGGAACTTTAGCTCTTGAATTAGAAAAAATTACCCTAATCTAAAGTTCTTAAAATTTTAAGACCTTTACTTACTTTTCAAAAATTTATCTTCCTTACCCAAGAATTTTGTGGCTCTTTAGTATGTTATTTCTAACTTTTCCTATTAGATTTTCTCTCTTTACTTATTCCCTTAATGTTAGAAATATTTTCTATGCATACACATAAGGTGAAGAATTTCTAAGGCTTATATTTCCTTAGGTATCTAAAAATTGTTTAATAAGTTTTATTACCTTAATTAAATATTTATGTACCTTTATTGATAAAATAAACAAAATTAGAGATGTTACATGAATCTTGATACATTATAGACAATCTTTGACACAATAAATGTTTGAATCATTCTTGATTTATTGTAGACAATATAATGATTGGCACAGTATATACTTAAATCTATTTTACAATAGTTATTTATTATTAGTAATACAATAAAAAGAAGGCAAATATATAACAACATTCTTTTTTTTACACATATATATATATATATATATATATATATATATATATATTTTAAAGTTCCATGAAGTCATTACCATTATTTAACTCATAATAACATTCAATTAATTTAACCAAGCATAATTAAGGTTTATACATCATTAATTAACAACATCCATACATAAATCAAAGACATATATGTCTACATCTTATTCATCCATATTGACCAGTTTCAGGGATATAGGTGCAGGTGGTTGTACCTTCACCGGGATCTTAGCCAACTCAACCACAAACACCTTATTAATTTCTAGAATCTGCCCAACATAGAGTAACTCGATCTAACGTATACTAAGAGCGAGAGCCAAAAAAAATCTGCAAAACTAGTTTTCTGAACATGATATGGAAATATAGTGAGAATTAAATCCCAGTAGGTTCAACAATAAATCACACTTTTCATCAATATAGATTATCATGTCATGTTCATCTATATAAGTTACAACAAATATCTTAGGTCACATGAATGCACTTTATCTATGCACATGAAAATCATACAGTAATGACATGTATGGCATGAATAACTATTTTTAGATTACCATATGATGGTTATCAACTTATATTCATATCAAGCTACCCCAGTCAGGGTGTGTGCTTTTTTCTCTCTAGTACAGGTTTTTTTCACTCCGTCCGATATGGCACACTTTCTCTTTCTTTTCTCATTAACATAACCATAGTCGTTGGTAGGGCGTCCCCTACTAGTGCACCACACAGACCGCTATGTGACCGTACTTATTTCTTTTCTTTTCTTTTCTTTTCTTTTCTCATTAATAGCTAAAAATATGATTTCAATAACAAGTATGTTCATTATACTCACATGCCATATTTTTTTATCAAAATATATTCATTACCAAAAATCATTGGTAATCATGACATGAACATAATCGTTTCAAATATCACTTTATAAAATATTTCCATGTCAAAATTACACACTTAAGATGGTAAAGAGTTCATACAATGGCAATGGCTATGGCATACACTAGTCATTTATTATTTTCATTTATAAGATTCTTTTTTTTAAAATATTAATTTTATCTCTTCATTTTGTTTATGCTTGACCTCTAGTCACTGTCCTCCTACTTATATTATTTTCAACACATGTTCTCACTAATTTAATACAACATTCTTCTACAATTTGGTTTCTATTAATATCCTATAGTTAATGAGGTTCATTTAGGGTAGAAAAATGTTTAAAATAAGCTTTACCAGCTTCCAACAATTATCTAAACATATCCTATAACACGGACTGGCCATTTCCTATAAAAAAAACCATGCTTTAGGCTTCAAAATGCCTTTTCTAGTACAAAACACGGTCATGCTCTATGTTGTGTTATTCCCTTATGGAGGTTTTCATCCTGCCTGACCTTCTATCACTAATCAGAGTATAACTCCCTCATTTTAACTTCGACTTAGGTGATCTTGGTGTCCATTTAAAGATAAAACAATTATCTAAAACTATTAAGTTGAACATTTTAGTGACATCTTAAGGTATCTTGGTAATATTACTCCCTCAAGTTAAATATTATTTCTTCTCGGGTAGGTTCTGACCTTTACTTACTAATCTGACCATATCTCCCTCATATGAACTCCACATTGAGTGGTTCCAGTGGCTAAATTTCGGTGAGACATATATCTATATTGTTTATGTTAACCAGTTATTTTAATTTCCAACATAATTTTTTCAGAAATTCAAACACAGAAGCTTTCCCAACAGATTCTTCCCTGGTTAACCATTTTCTGACCACTGCTTACTAATCTGAACATATCTACCTCATATGGAATTCAAATTGAGTGATTCCTATGGCTAAAAATCTGTGAGACATATATCTATATTTTTTGTATTAACCATTTCTTTTAATTACTAACCCATTCTTCCCAAAATATGAAAAGTAGAAGCTTCCCTAGTTACTCTGAAATCTAGTTTTCTAACCAAACATTTTCTAAGGTTTTAGTTCATCATTTTATTATGTCCACTTCCATTTTCTTCTTAATTTACATCTAATCATATTTCATCACATTTAAATATACAAAGTAGTAGCATAAATATCTTAAAATTTTGTCACCCATAGCTATACACCTACGCAAACTTTCCACACCAACCTAAGTATTCAAACATACATCACTGGCAAGATCAACATGTAACATGATATAGCAACATCCATGACCAATCATCCAGGTAACAAACATAGTAAATTTCATCAAAGTTCTAGGATCAAAATCCCATATAAATTTTTCTAATTTCAAAGCTTTTCTAAAAAAAATATTGTTAAACCTACCTAAAGATCTCCCTAACTCACTTAGTGAATTGTTTTTCTTGTTTCCTCTTGAAGGAAGTAGCAAGATTCCTCCCTTCCCTTAACTTTTCTAGCAACTTAACTAAGAGAAGGAGGGTAAGTCTTTCAACCCCAAGAATGAAGAAGAAAGATAGATTCAAGTGGAGATTAAGCTAACTTACCTTGAGTACTTAGTCCTCTAGACTTCTCCTTCCTCTTTCTTCCTCTATTCTCCTCTCTTTCTCTCCTTTCCTCACTCTACCTTGCTTATGTTTTTCCTCTCCCTCACTTGGACAAAATTATAATTTTATAAGGGTGGGTTTTGCTTAAATAAACTATCATGTGGTTCACCTCTCATAACCATGGGTCTACCTTATCACAATTAGGATTCACTTGGTTATTTTTTTTTAGAAAAACAACTCATGTTCTTGCCTTCATCTTTCTTAGTCAAGATATGCATAGCAAAAGGAGATTTGTATTTTGAAAATCATACCAAAATATTCTTAAGACAAGGGACAAGGCCCCTTTGATTTAGGGATTCATTTCCTTTTGTCTTAATCAAGTATGATAGGTTTGCCTTTTTAGGTGGCAAATTTTTAGCCCTTGAATCTCCCTTGCTTGGCTGAAATTATTTGTGTAGGATAAGGATGTTTTTTCATAATGCTATGTATTATTAACCACTTGTTGAAATTATGAATATAAGATATAGATGTTTTGTCCTAAAGCCATGTATTATTACCTACTTGTTGAAATTATGAATGTAAGATATAGATGTTTTGTCTTAATACCATGTGACCTAATCTTGATTATTATTACACTATTATTTCTTCACATGATTCTTATTTTTTCTTCTTGTATTTGGGCTCATTCTCACCCATTTTCTTTGCTTTGGCTGAAATTCTACCTTTCATGAAGGGCTTGGTCACATTTTCATGATTTGTAGGCTATTGGTCCAATTTTTATATCCTAGTCCAAGTCTATGTTTTATTTCTTGCTTGGGCTATCTTATTGGCTTGCTAGAAATTCATGTGAAGTAGAAAAACTCTATATGGAGTGTCCATAGGTGAAAGACCAATTTATGGGTGGAGATGTTAAACTTAGTAACTCTGGCTCTTGAATGAAGAAAAATTACCCTAATCAACTCTTCTTAAAATTTTAAGACCTTTACTTACTTCACAAAAATTTATCTTCCTTACCCAAGAATTTTACCTCTCTTTATTATATTATTTCTAATTTTTCCTATTAGGTTTTCTCTCTTTACCTATTCCCTTAATGTTAGGAACATTTTCTATGCATACTTATAAGGTGAAGAATTTCTGAAGATTGTAATTCTTAGATATCTAAAAATTGTCTAATAAATTTTATTTCCTTAATTAATTATTTATGTACCCTTAATAATAAAAGAAACGAAACTATAGATGTTACATTAAATATTTATGTACCTTTATTAATAAATGAAACGAAATTACACAATTTTTAAGGAAATAAAATTTATTAGACAATTTTTAGATATCTAAGAAATATAATCCTTAGAATTTTTCACCTTATGTGTATACATAAAAAATGTTTCAAATATTAAGGGAGTAGGTAAAGAGAGAAAATCTAATAGAAAAAATTAGAAATAACATACTAAAGAGAGGCAAAATTCTTGGGTAAAGAAGATAAATTTTTGTGAAGTAAGTAAAGGTTTTAAAATTTTAAGAAGATTGGATTAGGGTAATTTTTCCTAATTCAAGAGTTAAAGTTACTAAGTTTAAGATCTCTACCCATAAATCGGGCATTCACCTATGGACACTTCATATAGATTTTTTTCACTTCACATGAATTTCTAGCAAGCCAATAGGATAACCCAAGTAAAAAATAAAACATAGACTTGGACTAGGATATAGAAGTTGGACCGATAACCCAAAAATCATGAAAATGTGACCAAACCCTTCATGAAACGAAGAATTTCAGTCAAATTGAAGGAAATGGGTAAGAATGAGCCCAAATCAAAGAAGGAAAAATAAGCATCATGTGAGAAAATAATAGTGTAATAATAATCAAGATTAGGTCACATGGCATTAAGATAAAACATCTATATCCTACATTTATAATTTCAACAAGTAGGTAATAATACATGGCTTTAGGACAAAACATCTATATCCTATATTCATAATTTCAACAAGTGGGTAATAATACATAGCATTACAACAAAACATCCTTATTCTACACAAATAATTTCAGCCAAGCAAGGGAGATTCAAGGGCTGAAAATTTGCCACCTAAAAAGGAAAACCTATCATACTTGATTAAGATAAAAGAAAAAGGAAATGAATTCCTAAATCAAAGGGACCTTGTCCCTTGTCTTAAGAATATTTTAACATGATTTTTAAAATTCAAATATCTTTTTACTATACATATCTTGACTAAGGGAGAGGAAGACAAGAATATGAGTTATTTTTTCCTAAAAAACAACCAAGTGCATCCTAATTATGATAAGGTAGACCCATGGTTATGAAAGGTGAACCACATGATAGTTTATTTAAGCAAAACCCACCCTTATAACATTATAATTTTGTCCAAGTGAGGGAGAGAAAAAATATAAGCAAGGTAGAGTGAGGAAAGGAGAGAAAGAGAGGAGAAGAGATGAAGAAAGAGGAAGGAGAAGTCTAGAGGACTAAGTACTCAAGGTAAGTTAACTTAATCTCCACTTGAATCTATCTTTCTTCTTCATTCTTGGGGTTCAAAAACTCACACTCCTTCTCTTATTTAAGCTGCTAGAAAAGCTAAGGGAAGAGAGGAATCTTGCTACTTCCTTCAAGAGGAAACAAGAAAAACAATTCACTAATTGAGCTAACAAGATCTTTAGGTAGGTTTAACAATATTTCTTTTTAGAAAAGCTTTGAAATTAGAAACATTTATATGAGATTTTGATCCTATAACTTTGATGAAATTTACTATGTTTGCTACCTGGACGATTGGCCATAGATGTTGCTATATCATGTTACATGTTGATCTTGTAAGTGATGTATGTTTGAATACTTAGGTTGGTGAGAAAAGTTTTGCATAGGTGTATGGATATGGGTGACAAAATTTTAAAATTTTTATGTTGCTATTTTGTATATTTAAATGTGGTGAAAAATTGATGAAATATGATTATATGTAAATTAAGAAGAAAATGGAAGATGACATAATAAAATGATGAACTAAAATCTTAGAAAAGGTTTTGTTAGGAAATTGGATTCCGGAGTAACTAGGGAAGCTTCTGTTTTTCAAATTCTAGGAAGAATCGATTAGTAATTAAAAAACATTGTTAATACTAAAACTATAGATATATGTCTTACGAATTTTTAGCCACTGGAATCACTCAATTTGGAGTCTATATGACGTAGATATGGTTAGATTATTAAACAGCAGTCAGAAAATGGTTAACCAAGGAAAAAATTATTAGGAAAGCTTTTGTGTTTGAATTTTTGAGAAAATTATGTAGGGAATTAAAATAACTGGTTAACATAATAAATATAGATATATGTCTCACAGAAATTTAGCCACTAGAATCACTTAATTTGGAGTTCATATAAGGGAGATATAGTCAGGTTAATAAGTAAAGGTCAGAACCTACCCGAAAAGAAATAACGTTTAACTTTAGGGAGTAATATCACAAAGATTCCTTAAGATTTCACTAAAATGTTCAACATAATTGTTTTATACAATTGTTTTTTCTTCAAATAGACACCAAAATCACCTAATTCAGAGTTAAAATGAGGGATTTATGCTCTGATTAGTGAGAGAAGGTCAGGCAAGATAAAAACCTACATCAGGGAATCACACAACATAGAGCATGGATGTGTTCTAAGGCACGGCCAGGATGTGTTCTAAGGCATGGTCAGGCCGTGTTCTATGTTGGAAAGGGCATTTTGAAGCCAAAAGTATGGCTGTTTTATAAGAAATTGTCAAGCCGTGTTATAGGATACGTTTAGATCGTGTTGAAAGCTGGTAAAGCTTATTTTCAATATTTTTCTACCCTAAATGAACCTCATTAACTATAGGATATTAATAGAAACCAAATTAAAGAAGAATGCCGTATTAAATTTGTGAGAACATGTGTTGAAAATGATATAAGTAGGAAGAAAGTGACTAAGCCAAGCATAAACAAAATGAAGAGATAAAAATAATATTTAAAAAAAAGAATCTTATAAATGAAAATAATAAATGACTAGTGTATGTCATAATCATTGCCATTGCATGAAATCCTTACCATCTTAAGTGTGTAATTTTGACATAGAAATATTTTATAAAGTGATATTTGAACGATTATGTTCATATCATGATTACCAATAATTTTTGATAATGATTATATTTTGATAAAAAAATTATGGCATGTGAGTATAATGAACATACTTGTTATTGAAATCATATTTTTGGCTATTAATGAGAAAAGAAAACAAATAAGCACGATGACATGGCGGTCCATATAGTGCACCAGTAAGGGACGTCCTACCAACTGCTATGGTTATGTTAAATAAAAAAGAAAGAGAAAGTGTGCCATGTCGGACGGAGCAAAAAAATCCTGTTCTGGATAGTAGAAAGTACTCACTCTGACTGGCATAGCTTGATATGAAAATAAGTTGATAGCCATCATATGGTAATCTAAAATAGTTATTCATATCATACATGTCATTACTGTATGATTTTCATGTGCATAGATAAAGTGCATTCATGTGATCTAAGATATTTGCTGTAGCTTATACAGATGAACATGATATGATGATCTATATTGATGATAATTGTTATTTATTGTTAAACCTACTGGGATTTTATTCTCACTATATTTTCATATCATGCTCAGAAAACTAGTTTTGCATATTTTTCTTTGGCTTTGGCTCTGGCTCTTAGAGTACGTTGGATCGAGTTACTCTATATTGGGCAGATCCCAAAAATTAATAAGGTGTTTGTGGTCGAGTTGGCTAAGATCCCGGTGAAGGTGCAACCACCCACACCTGTATCCCTAGAACTAGTCAATATGGATGAATAAGATGTAGACATATATGTGTTTGATTTGTGTACGAATGTTGTTAATTAATGATGTGTAAACCTTAATTATGCTTGATTAAATTAATTGAATGTTATTATGAGTTAAATAAAGGTAATGACTTTATGGGACTTTAAAAATTTATATATTTGTATATATGTAAAAAAAATGGAGTTGTTACATTACAAAATACACTTCATCTGTAAACCAAGGCGAGTTTAATGTAACATATCTTCTAAATAGAACCTCATTTATGTAAGAATTCTATTTGAGTAATAAAAGAGTTAAAGTTTATTTTTATTTGATATACCAAGAGTGGATCCCATAACCTTAGCATATTTCTTTACTTTGAATATATTCTTATTTAATTTCAGTATTTTAGTTCTTTCCATACTCTGTTTAGTACTATTCTCACAAAACAAATATTCTGACAACTAGGTTAGAAATATTTATTTTGGGTCTAAATTAAATTTTTTCTCAATTGACAATTCTCATGGGATTGAACTTACATACCATTAAATCTATACTCCAATAGATTTGTGCACTTGCGAGTTTTAATTAAAACAACAATAGGAAACTTGACCAAAAACAAATATAAAAGGAGTTTAACTTAGCAAGTGTAATAAAGGATCTTAAGCAAAGAGAATTGAAATTTAATCATGGCCCCATTCCATGGCTTAAATTCTCCTATTCAATGTAAACTGCATGATATGATAACATGAATGATATGGATGCATTTGTTTATTTGAAAATGATTTCGTATGCATTGGCATTGCTATTTGTACTGATATATGCATGAAATGAGTTAAAAATATTGATGTTAAACATATGATATGCATGATATCAGTGACAAATTGTGCCTAGAATGATTATATAATTGTATGTTGGTTGTAAAAGTTGACATTATATCTTGGCTGTTTATGAAAAAGGAAAAAAAATGAAAAGATACGGAGGTGGATGACCCTTGCAATAGCAAGGTGACTAGAGAAAGGTCACATGGCCTCTGTGTCGATACTAGATAGGAAATACCCTATTCACAAATATGTTATGATATAAGATTTTGTCATGCCTAACGAGACGTAGTGTTGCCCGATCAAGGGTGAGACATAAGTAGCTCACACTGACTTAACTGTTTGTTGCTTGACGAGACCTAGTGTTGGCTCGATTAGTGATGCAACACCTGACGAGACATTGTGTTGGCTTGCTAAGTGAAAAAAAAAAGTAAACAGCCATAAGATGAGAAAGTTTTGAAATGTGATATTTATGATATGATGTCTATGTGAATTATGGATACAATCAATGATTTGACTAATGAAACATGATATATATGCCATGATTGCATTGTGATATATGCAGTAGATACATATATGTTGTATGGCACATTGATCTTTATAGTTGATACAGATGAATACAACACGATGTGCATTATGTGAATTGTTTATGATTATTGTTAAAACTATTGAGAACTTTAGTTCTTATTATTGTTCCCTATTGTGTTCAGATAAAGAGCAATAGGATCCTAGTGTGTACTATGAACTTGCTACTGCCAGTCAGCAAGTGGAAATATCTTGTATTGGTTGCTTTGTCAAAATTCCCAACATACATCTCTTCTCATCCACCCATTGAACTTGAGAGGTCGTATGAAAGGGGATGGTATGAGTGGATATGGTGACTATATATATTTGAAATAACATGATATAAATGAATAGTTAATGGATGATGGAATACTATATGTTTAATTATGTACTTACTATGAATTGTATGTTTATGCTTTTAATCGCTAATATCTATATGAATAGGTAAGCTAAATACCGGATGATAGAAAGGATAAAGGAAAAGGGTAATGGTTTCAAGATTGGGTAAGCTACATGTTCTAAAAAAATGAGGTCATTACAAAGAAATTTAGGGTGTAGAGTTTTGCGTTTAGGGTTTTAGAATTAGTGGTTTTGTTGTTTGGGATTTGATGTTTTGAGTTTTGGGCTTTTGGTCTTAGAACTTTGAGGTTTGGGTTTAGGGTTTGGTGTTTGGGATTTTGAGATTTTGTAGTTTGATATTTTGAGGATTAAGGTTTGATGTTTAGGGTATAAAGCCTTTTTTTTTGTTTTGAAGTTTTGAGATTTAGGGTTTGGGGCTTTGAGTTTTAAGGTTTGGTGTTTGTTATTTTTAGGTTAAGGGGGTTTTGATATTTGGTTTTTAATGTTTTCAGTTTTAGGTTTTAGGATTTTAGGTTTGAAGTTTTGTTTTCTTAAGGTTTGAGGTTTTTGGATTTAGGGTTTTGTGTTTAGGGTTTTGAGTTTGGAGTTTAGATTCTTGGGGTTTAGGGTTTTGAGGTTTTGGTATTTGGGTTTTAGGTTTTAGGGTATTAAGATTTAAAGTTTAGGACTTTGGGTTTCAGGTGTTTAATGTTTGAAGTTAAGGGTTTAGGGATTTGGGATTTAGAATTTATGATTTAGGGTTTGGGGTTTAGGCTTTAAGGCATTAAGTTTTGGAGTTTTGTGGTTTAGGCTTAATGTTTAGAGCTTTAAAGTTTCAGGTTTTAGGTTTTAGAATTTTGAAATTTAGAGTTTGGGGTTTATGGTTTTAAATTTAAGGGTTTAAGGCTATGAGTTTTGATATTTTGAAGTTTGGAGCTTGAGGTTTGGGTATTTTTGGTTTGGATTTCTATGTTTAGGCTTTCAGAGTTTTGGGATTTACATTTAAAGCTTTGATGTTTGAGGTTTATGAGTTAAGGTTTAAGAGATTAGGGCTTTGATGTTTGGGGTTTATGGTTTTTTAGTTTACGTTCGTGGCTTTTGAGGTATGAGATCTAGATTTGGAGTTTTAGATTTTGGAGTTTAGTATTTTACATTTTAGAATTTTAAATTTAAATCTTTGGGTTTTGGGATTCTTAAGTTTGGAATTTGGGATTTGGGGTTTTATGGTTTTGGGATTTTCAATTTAGAATTCTAAATTTAAGTGTAACAACTCCAATTAAGTATCAATTTTTTTTTAAATACCATGAAGTTATTACCACGTTACAACTTAACTCAAAATAACATTTATTTAATTTATACAATACAGAGTTTACATACATGTCATTAATCAAAACATACGTACAACATATCAAACATATAAAAATCTACATCTTATTTATTCTGGTTAACCAATTCCGGAGATACAAGTGCAGGTGGTTGCACCTTCACCGAGATCTAAGCCAACTCGACCACAAACATTTTATTTGCTTCTGGGATCTGCCCAACATAAAGTACTTGATCCAACGTACACTAAAACCAGAATCATAGAAAAAATCTGCATAACTAATTTTCTGAACATGATATGGAAATATAGTGAGAATTAAATCCCAGTAAGTTCAACAATAAATCATCATCAATATAGCTCATCACAACATGTTCAGCTGTATAAACTACAGCAAATATCTTTGGTCACATGAATGCCTTATATCTATGCACATAAGAATCGTACAATAATGACATGTATGAAAGGATTAACTATTTTCAGAATACCATATGATGACTATCAATTTATTCTCATATCAAGCTACCCCAGTAAGGGTAAGTATTTTCTACTCTCCGGTACGGGCTTTTCTCGCTCTATCCGACATGACCCACTTTCTCTTTCTTTTCTCACTAACATGATCATAACCGTTGGTAGGGCATCCCCTACTGGTGCACCACACGAATTGCCATGTGACCGTGCTCATTTCTTTTCTTTTCACAATGATAGCCAAAAATATGTTTTCAAAAACAAGTATGTTCTTCAAAATATAACTATTACCAAAAATCATTGGTAATCATGCCATGAACATAACCATTTCAAATATTACTTTATAAAATATTTATATGTCAAAATTTCACACTTAAGATGGTAAGAAGTTCATACAATGGCAATGGCTATGGCATATACTAGTCATTTATTATTTTCATTTATAAGATTCTTTTTTTTTAAATATTAATTTTATTTCTTTATTTTCTTGATGCAGGTTTTCAATCCATCTAACCTTCTCTTACTAATCAGAGC
Organism: Gleditsia sinensis; assembly: GCA_037074535.1. NCBI lineage: Eukaryota > Viridiplantae > Streptophyta > Magnoliopsida > Fabales > Fabaceae > Gleditsia > Gleditsia sinensis. The sequence continues at coordinate 22,365,578 of CM073464.1, forward strand.
AAAACTCCCTCAATTTAACTTCGATGTTAGTGATCTTGGTGTCAATTTAAGGATAAAAATATTATCTAAAACTATTATGTTGAACAGTCTAGCAAAATATTAATAAATCAAGGTGATATTACTCCCTCAATGTACAGGTTATTTCTTCTCGGATAGGTTCTGATCTCGGCCTACTAATCGGTCCATATCTCCCTCATAAAAATTTCAAATTAAGTGATTCCAGTAGCTACAATTCCTTCACACATATATCTATAATTCTTATGTTAACTATGTATTTTAATTCCCTACAGAATATTCCCATAAATTAAAACACAGAAGCTATCATAACATATTCTTCCCTAATTAACCATTTTCTGACCACTACTTACTAATCAGACCATATCTACCTCATATGGACTCCAAATTGCATAATTCTAGTGGTTACAATTCCTTCACACATATATCTATAATTCTTAATTTAACCATTTATTTGAATTCCCTACATAATGTTCCCAGAAATTAAAACACAAAAGCTATCCAAACATGATCTTCCCTGATTAACCATTTTCTGAACACTATTTACTAATCAGACCATATCTACCTCATATGGACTCCAAATTGAGTGCTTCCAGTGGCTAAAAATCTGTGACACATATATCTATAATTCATATGTTGACCATTTATTTTAATTCCCTACAGAAAGTTACCAGAAATTAACACACAGAAGCTATTCTAAAATATTCTTCACTGATTAACCATTTTCTGACCACTTCATACTAATCGAACCATATCTACATCATACGGACTCCAAATTGAGTGATTCCAGTGGCTAAAAATCCATGAGACATAGATCTACATTTTTCAAGTTGACCAATTCTTTAAATTCCTTACTAATTCTTCCCAAAAATTTAAAAATAGTAGCTTAAAATTCTGCCACCTATAGCCATACCCATGCAGAACTATCTACACAAACATAAGTATTCAAACATACATGATATGTAACATTATATAGCAACATCCATGACCAATCATCAAAGTTCTAAGATCAAAATCTCATATAAATATTATAAGTTTCAAAAGTTTTCTTCAAAAAAAAATATTGTTAAACTTACCTGGAGCACTTAGTCCTTTAGACTTCTCCTTCCTCTTTCTTCCTTTCTTCCTCTCCTCCTCTCCTTTCCTCACTCTACCTTGCTTCTATTTTTTTTCTCTCCCTCACTTGGACGAAATTCCCATGCTATAAGGGTGGGTTTTGCTTATATAGACTATCAAATAATTCACCTTTCATGATCATAGGTCTACCTTATCACAATTAGGTTACACTTGGTTGAATTTTTGGAAAACAAACAACTTATGTTCTTGTCTTCCTCTTCCTTAGTCAAGATATGCATAGGAAAAGGAGATTTGTATTTTGAAAATTATGATAATATGTTATTAAGATATGGGACAAGGTCCCTTTGATTTAGGGATTCATTTCCTTTTTCGTTTGTCTTAATCAAGTATGATAGGTTTGCCTTTTTAGGTGGCAAATTTCTAACCCTTGAATCTCCATTATTTGGTTGAAATTATTTGTGTGGGATAGGAATGTTTTGTCCTAATGCCATGTATTATCATACCACTTGCTAAAATTATGAGTGTAGAATATAGATGTTTTGTCCTAAAGCCTTCTATTATCATACCACTTGCTAAAATTATGAATGTAGGATATCACACCACTTGCTAAATTTTTGTCTTAATGCCATGTCACCTAATCTTGATTACACAATTATTTCATTACTTTAATTTCATTTTTATTTTTATTTTTCCTCTTGGGTTTGGGCTCATTCTTGCCCATTTTCTTTACTTTGGTTAAAATTCTACCTTTCATAATGGGCTTGTCACATTTTCATGATTTTTGGGCTACCGGTCTAATTTCTATATCCTTATCCACGTCTATGTTTTATTTCTTCCTTGGGCTATCCTATTGGCTTGCCAAAAATTCATGTGAAGTAGAAAAACTCTATATGAAGTGTCCATAGGTAAAAGCCTAATTTATGGGTGGAGATACTAAACTTAGTAACTTTTGCTCTTAAATTAAGAAAAATTACCCTAATCCGATCTTCTTGAAATTTTAAGACCTTTACTTACTTCACAAAAATTTATCTTCCTTACCTAAGAATTTCACCTTTCTTTAGCATGTCTATTTCTCATATTTCCTCTTAGGTTTTCTTTCTTTACCTATTCCATTAATATTAGAACATTTCTATACATACACGTAAGGTGAAAAATTTCTAAGGATTATATTTCCTTAGTTATCTAAAAATTGTCTAATAAATTTTATTTCCTTAATTAAATATTTATGTACCTTTATCAATAAAAGAAATGAAATTATGGATGTTACTTTGAATACGTTTGTACTTTTATTAATACATGAAATGAAATTAGGGATGTTACATTTCTCTCCCCCTAAAAGAAATTTTGTCCTCAAAATTTTTGAAATTACCTAATAAGAACAATTTCAGATATTTCTTCCTCATTACTTCTTCTAGCTCCCAAGTTACTTCTTCCGGAGTCAAACCTTCCCATAACACCTTAACTAGGGGAATAGTTTTGTTCCGCAATTGGTTCACGTCAGTGTCCAATATAGATGCTGGTACTAGCTGGTATGTCATGTTCTCCTTTATTTGGATTGGTTCATCTCGTATCACATGTGAGGAGTCTGGAAGATACTTCCGGAGCTATGATTCATGGAAAACATTATGCAAGTTGGACAAATTAGGTGGGAGAGCAACTTGATATGCTGATGTCCCTACTTTCTTCAGAATTTGGTAGGGTCCCAAACATTGCGGACTTAGCTTTCTTGTTTTGAGAGACCTACCAACTCCAGTAGTCGGGGAAAGTTTCAGAAATACATGGTCTCCTTCCTCAAACTCTAGAGGTCTATGTCTCTTATCGTAGTAACTCTTTTGCCGACTCTGAGCTGTAAGTATTTTGTCTCGTATCATCCTGATTTGTTCAGTGGTTTGTTGAACTAGATCAGGACCCAACAAGTTCTTTTCTCCTACCTCAAACCAACATAGTGGAGATCGGCACTTTCTACCATATAAAGCTTCATAGAGGGCCATCTTAATACTAGAGTGATAGCTATTATTATAAGCAAACTCTACTAAAGGTAGGAACTTATCCCATCCTCTACATTGCTCTATCACACAGGGTCTCAACATATCTTCTAGGGTTTGAATGGTTCGTTCTGTCTACCCGTTAGTCTGAGGATTGTAGCAGTACTGAACCGCAACTGAGTACCAAAAGCTTCCTGCAATGCCTTCCAAAACCCTGATGTGAACCTCGGATCTCTATCAGAAATGATATTTAAGGGAATTCCATGTAGTCTAACTATTTCTTGGACATACAATTAGGTTAATTTATCCAGTGAATAGTTAATTTTTATGGGTAAAAAGTGAGCAGATTTGGTTAATCTGTCAACTATTACCCAGATAGAGTCATGTCCCACTGAAGTCTTAGATAATCCCACAACAAAGTCCATTGAGATACTGTCCCATTTCCATTTAGGGATCTCAAGAGGTTGTAGAAATCCTGCTGGCTTTTGATGCTCCACCTTCACCTTTTGACAAATGAAACATTTCGCCACAAACTCGACAATGTCTTTTTTATCCCTGGCCACCAATACATCCTTTTTAAATCTTGGTACATTTTAATGCATCCAAGATGGACTGTGTATTTACTCTGATGTGCTTCCTGCAGGATTTTAGTCCTTAACTCTCGTTCTTGAGGGACACAAATCTTTCCCTGATACATGATTGCTCCATCTTCCATGACAGAAAAATTACCTTGGTCTTTATGATCCTGTAAGTATTGGTCGTGAGCTTGAGCCTCTTTGATCTGTGCTCTATGTAACAACCTCTTTTTTTTATTTATACAATATTGAGTTCACATACACGTCATTAATCAAAACGTACATGCAACATATCAAAGACATAGATATTTACATCTTGTTTATTTTGGTTGACCAATTCCGGAGATACAAGTGCGGGTGGTTGCACCTTCACCGGGATCTGTGCCAACTCGCTCACAAACATTTTATTTAGGATCTTCCCATCATAGAATAACTCGATCCAACGTGCACTAAAAGCCAGAGCTATAGAAAATCTGCATAACTAATTTTCTGAACATGATATGGAAATATAGTGAGAATTAAATCCCAGTAAGTTCAACAATAAATTATCATCAGTAAAGCTCATCACGTCATGTTCAGCTGTATAAACTACAGAAAATATCTTTGGTCACATGAATGCATTATATCTATGCACATAAGAATCATACTGTAATGATATGTATGACAGGATTAACTATTTTCAAAATATCATATGATGGCCATCAACTTATTCTCATTTCAAGCTACCCCGGTCAGGGTGAGTATCCTCTACTCTCCGGTACGGGCTTTTCTCGCTCCGTCCGACATGGCCCACTTTCTCTTTCTTTTCTCATTATCATGATCATAACCGTTGGTAGGGCGTCCCCTACTGGTGCACCACACGGATTGCCATGTGACCGTGCTTATTTCTTTTCTTTTCACAATGATAGCCAAAAATATGCTTTCAATAACAAGTATGTTCATCAAAATATAACTATTACCATAAATCATTGGTAATCATGCCATGAACATAACCATTTCAAATATCACTTTATAAAATATTTTCATGTCAAAATTTCATACTTAAGATGGTAAGAAATTCATACAATGGCAATGGCTATGGCTATACTAGTCATTTATTAAGATTCATCTTCTTTTTTAAATACTAATTTTATTTCTTTATTTTCTTGATGCAGGTTTTCATCCTATCTAACCTTCTCTTACTAATCAGAGCATAACTCCCTCAATTTAACTCTGATGTAGGTGATCTTGGTGTCCATTTCAAGATAAAAAAATTATCTAAAACTATTATGTTGAACATTGTAGCGAAAAATTAAGAAACAAAAGGTGATATTACTCCATCAAAGCACAGGATAGTTCCTCTCGGATAGGTTCTGACCTTTACTGACTAATTAGACCATATCTCCCAAATTGGAACTCCAAATTGAGTGATTCCAGTTGGTAAAAATCCATGAGCCATATATCTATAATTGTTATGTTGGCGCGCTATTTTAATTCCCTACAGAACATTCCCAGAAATTCAAAAACTAAAGCATTAATAACATACTCTTCCCTGAATAAACATTTTCTGACCTCTGCTTACTAATCGGATCATATCTACCTCATATGAACTCCAAATTGCATAATTCCAGTGGGTATATTTCCATGAGACATAGATATATAACTTTAATGTTAACTATTTATTTTAATTCCATACAGATAATTCCCAGAAATTAAAATACAAAAGCTGTCCTAACATAATCTTCCCTGATGAACCATTTTCTGACCTTGGCTTACTAATCGGACCATATCTACCACATGTGGACTCCAAATTGAATGATTCCAGTGGCTAAAAATCCATGACACACATATCTTTAATTCTTATGTTAACCATTTATTTTAATTCCCTACCAATAATTCCCAGAAATTAAATTACCGAAGCTATCCTAACATATTCTTCCCTGATGATTCATTTTCTGACCTTTGACTACTAATCAGACCATATCTACCTCATATGGACTCCAAATGGAATGATTCCAGTGGGTGAAAATCCATGACACATATATCTTTAATTCTTTTGTTAACCATTTATTTTAATTCCTTATAGATTTTTCCCAGAAATTAAAATACCGAAGCTTAAAATTCTGTCAACCATAGCCATATCCATGCAGAACTATCTACACCAACCTAAGTATTCAAACATACATCACATGCAAGATCAATATGCAACATGATATAGCAACATCCATGACCAATCATCAAAGTTCTAAGATCAAAATCTCATATAAATATTATGAGTTTCAAAGGTTTTCTTCAAAAAGAAATATTGTTAAACTTACCTGGAGCACTTAGTCCCCTAGACTTCTCCTTCCTCTTTCTTCCTTTCTTCCTCTCCTTTCCTCACTCTACCTTGCTTCTATTTTTTTCTCTCCCTCACTTGGACGAAATTATAATGTTGTAAGGGTGGGTTTTCTTATATAGACCACCAAATAATTCACCTTTCATGATCATGGGTCTACCTTATCACAATTAGGATACACTTTGTTGAATTTTTGGAAAACAAACAACTTATGTTCTTGTCTTCCTCTTCCTTAGTCAAGATATGCATAGAAAAAGGAGATTTGTATTTTGAAAATTATGATGATATGTTCTTAAGATATGGGACAAGATCCCTTTGATTTAGGGATTCATTTCCTTTTTCTTTTGTCTTAATCAAGTATGATAGATTTGCCTTTTTAAGTGGCAAATTTCTAGCCCTTGAATTTTCCTTACTTAACTAAAATTATTTGTGTAGGATAATGATGTTTTGTCATAATGCTATGTATTATTACCCACTTGCTAAAGTTATGAATGTAGGATATAGATGTTTTTGTCCTAAAGCCTTGTATTATTATGCCACTTGCCAAAATGATGAATGTAAAATCACACCACTTGCCAAATTTTTGTCTTAATGCCATGTCACTTAATCTTGATTACACTAATATTTCATCACTTTAATTTTAATTTTATTTTTATTTTTCCTCTTGGGTTTGGGCTCATTCTTGGCCATTTTCCTTACTTTGGTTAAAATTCTTCCTTTCATAACGGGCTTGGTCACATTTTCATGATTTTTGGGCTACCGGTCCAATTTCTATATCCTAGTTCAAGTCTATGTTTAATTTCATCCTTGGGCTATCCTATTGGCTTGCTAAAAATTCATGTGAAGTAGAAAAACTCTATATGAAGTGTCCATAGGTTAAAGCCCAATTACGGGTGGAGATACTAAACTTAGTAACTTTTGCTCTTAAATTAAGAAAAATTACCCTAATCCGATCTTCTTGAAATTTTAAGACCTTTACTTACTTCATAAAAATTTATCTTTCCTTACCTAAGAATTTCACCTTTCTTTAGCATGTTTATTTCTAATATTTCCTCTTAGGTTTTCTTTCTTTACATATTCCATTAATGTTAGATAATTTTTATGAATATATGTAAGGTGAAAAATTTATAAGGAAAATATCTAAAAATTATGGGATGTTACACTCTAAGGTCACACCCTATACTTAAACCATTAATGACTAGCTTCTTTGGAGTAAGAGTAGTGGCTAGCTTCAAATTTCGAAACTCCTCTAGCATTTGCATCTCATACACCATCATCTGACCCATGTGTAAAGATTTTCGACTCAAGGCATCTGCTACAACATTCGCCTTTTCGGGATGATACTTTATCTCAAACTTGTAGTCATTGAGGAATTCTACCCATCTTCGTTACCTCATATTTAACTCTTTCTGATCAAAGAGGTATTTAAGACTTTTATGATCACAATATACTTCAAAGGTTGCCCCGTACAAATAGTGTCGCCAAATCTTTAAGGCAAATACCACTGCCGCCAATTCAAGATCATGGGTTGGATAGTTTCCTTCGTGGGGTCTCAGTTGCCTAGAGTCGTAAGCAACTACTCTCTTATCTTGCATCAGCACACATCTTAGCCCTTTCTTTGAAGCGTCACTATACACTTCAAAATGTCCTGTGGGGTCTGGAATAATTAAAACAGGAGGAGTGGTCAATCTTGTCTTAAGCTCCTGGAAACTAGCTTCACATTGATCAGTCTATTTGAAAGGACTTCTCTTCTTGATCAATTTAGTCAATGGCAAGGCTATACGAGAGAAGTTTTGTATAAACCTCCTGTAGTATCCTACTAAACCCAGGAAACTTCTGACTTCCGTAACTGTCTTTGGTCTCTCCCACTGAATCACTGCTTTCGTCTTGTTAAGATCTACAGCTACCCCTCTATTAGAGATGACATGTCGGAGAAACTTCACCTCTGACAGCCAAAATTCACACTTCTCTAATTTGGCATATAACTTTTTCTCTTTCAGCACGATTCGAAGATGTTGTTCATGTTCTTTCTCACTCTTAGAATATATCAAGATGTCATCAATGAACACTACAACAAATTGATCTAGGTATGGTCGAAAAATGCGATTCATGTAATCCATGAAAATTGTAGGTGCATTCATCAACCCGAAGGGCATTACGAGAAACTCATAGTGCCCATACCTAGTCCTGAAGGCAGTTTTTGGTACGTCCTCCTCCTTGATCCTAATATGATGATATCCTGACCTCAAGTCAATTTTAGAAAAGATAGAGGCTCCCTTCAGTTGATCCAATAAGTCATCTATCCTAGGGAGAAGGTACTTGTTTTTTATAGTCACCTTATTCAGCTGTCTGTAATCTATGTATAGTCTCAAGCTCCCGTCTTTCTTCTTAACAAACAATACAGGAGCTCCCCAAGGTGATACAATCGGTCTAATGAATTACTTGTCTAATAGTTCCTCCAACTGTTTCTTGAGTTCCTGTAGTTCCTTCGAGGCCATTCTATATGGTGCAATAGAGATAGGCCCTGTTCTAGGTAGGAGATCAATAGAGAACTATATCTCTCTTTTGAGAGATAAGCCTGGAATATCTGATGGAAATACTTCAAGAAACTCGTTGGCTATTGGGATTTCATCAAGTTTCGATTTGACTTCTAGGTTTGATAAATACAAGAGAATGTATCCAAGTACTCCATTCTTCAACTCCCTATTAACTCGATTGGCATTAAGCATCAATAACTGGACTTCTTCTTTCAGGGTAGGAGGTAGAAAGTCAACGGTCTTGTTGCAACCATTCAGCAAGACTTGATTTCTAGACATCTAGTCTAACCCTAGAATGACCTCAATACCTCTTAAAGGTAAACAGACGAGGTCTACAGAAAAAGTTTTCTCCTGGATGGTGACTTGACAGTCCTTACATATAGAGGAAGTTAATACCCTTTCCCCTGTAGGGGTTACTACGGATAGCTCATAGGAAGTTTCAGAAATAGGAAACTGAAACTTCCTAATACATTCTTCCGATATAAATGAATGACTAGCACCAAAGTCAAATAACACCATAAGAGCAAATCCATAGATATAGCATGTACCTTGAATCATTTCAGAAGATTGAGCTGCCTCTTGGCCGCTCAGGGTGAAAACCCTTCCTTTCACCTGAGGCCTCTGTTTTGGCTACTTCCCCACATTCTGTGGGTAGTTTCTCGTAAAATGACCCTTCTGTCCTCAGTTGAAGCAGACATCTTGTCCCATGTAGCATGGCCGATTACCATACATGCGTCCGCACTTAGCGCACTTGACTAGGGTGAGGTCTTGTGGAAAAGTCTGTGACTCATAGTCAATGGCCTCTTACCAGCTCCATATCCACTTCTTCTCACGTTCTTGCTAGGGTTGGAAAAAATTTTCTTCCTTTTCCATAGGTTTCGCCTTTGCTTTTCGTCCTCCACTGCCTTTAAACTTTTCTCCAAGAGTCTGCATTTATTGATCAGAGGCACAAATTCCCTAATCTCCATAGCTACAATAGCATTCTTTATGTCTGGGTTCAGTCCCGCTTCGAACTTAACAGCCTTCCATGCTTCATCAGGGTTAAATCGCAGATAAGAGGAGAACTTAGATAATTCCTCGAACCTCGCGATGTATTGGTCTATAGTCATGCTACCCTGCCGGTGTTGGAGAAATTCGATCTCTTTCTCCGCTCTCACAGTACTTGGAAAGTACTTTTCCAAAAAGGTGTCTTTGAACACCTGCCAAGTGATTTTCCTTCCCTGGTGAGCTAAAAGTTCTCTAGCTCCATGCCACCAATATTCTGCTTCATTTTTAGCATATATGCAGCAAAGATTACTTGCTGCTCCTTAGTACAGCCCATCACTTCAAAGATTTTCTCTAACTCCTTTATCCATCTTTCAGTTACAATCGGGTCAAAGCCGCCTTGAAAATAAGGTAGCCTAGTCCTCAGGAACTCGAATATGCTGTTATCATTTCCAGTCATCCGGTTGTTAACACCATTCACACCATTCGAGTTATTAGCATTCTGGAGGTATTGTAGAATTTGATTAGTGGTCATGACTTGGTCTCGAATTGCCGTGGCCAGGTTGTGCAGGGTTTCCTCCGTATTATTTGTTGGATTCCTCCTTGGTGGTGCCATTTCCTACTGTGGCAAAAATAAAGTTATACTGCTATTGAGGTAATCAAACCTAATAGTTAGTTCAAAAATATTTAACAGCAGTCATAACACCACCTCGGCATGTAGGTAGGAAACACTAGTAATTTCTTACCTATATGAATTCACTGATCCCTACACAGCACAACCACAAACATACTCAAGACACTATAAGATCAATTCAGATAACCATCCACCCACTGGCCATCTAGGATCGGCCTCCTCTGATACCAATTATGTAACAACTCCATTTAAGTATCAATTTTTTTTTAAAATACCATGAATTTATTACCTCGTTACAACTTAACTCAAAATAACATTTATTTAATTTATACAATACAAAGTTTACATACATGTCATTAATCAAAACATACGTACAACATATCAAACATATAAAAATCTACATCTTATTTATTCTGGTTGACCAATTCCGGAGATACAAGTGCGAGTGGTTGCACCTTCACCGAGATCTGAGCCAACTCGACCACAAACATTTTATTTGCTTCTGGGATCTGTTCAACATAAAGTACTTGATCCAACGTGCACTAAAAGCCAGAGCCATAGAAAAAATCTGCATAACTAATTTTCTGAACATGATATGGAAATATAATGAGAATTAAATCCCAATAAGTTCAACAATAAATCATCATCAATATAGCTCATCACGTCATGTTCAGCTGTATAAACTACAGCAAATATCTTTGGTCACATGAATGCCTTATATCTATGCACATGAGAATCGTACAATAATGACATGTATGAGAGGATTAACTATTTTTAGAATATCATATGATGACTATCAATTTATTCTCATATCAAGCTACCCCGGTCAGGGTGAGTATTTTCTACTCTCCGGTACGGGCTTTTCTCGCTTCGTTCGACATGGCCCACTTTCTCTTTCTTTTCTCACTAACATGATCATAACCGTTGGTAGGGCGTCCCCTACTAGTGCACCACACGGATTTCTATGTGACCGTGCTCATTTCTTTTCTTTTCACAATGATAGCCAAAAATATGTTTTCAATAACAAGTATGTTCTTCAAAATATAACTATTACCAAAAATCATTGGTAATCATGCCATGAACATAACCATTTCAAATATTACTTTATAAAATATTTCCATGTTAAAATTTCACACTTAAGATGGTAAGAAGTTCATACAATGGCAATGGCTATGGCATATACTAGTCATTTATTATTTTCATTTATAAGATTCTTTTTTTTTTAAATATTAATTTTATTTCTTTATTTTCTTGATGCAGGTTTTCATCCCATCTAACCTTCTCTTACTAATTAGAGCATAACTCCCTCAATTTAACTCCGATGTTGGTGATCTTGGTGTCAATTTCAAGATAAAAAATTATCTAAAACTATTATGTTGAACAGTTTAGCAAAATATTAATAAATCAAGGTAATATTAATCCTTCAATGTACAAGTTATTTCTTCTCGGATAGATTCTGATCTCTGCCTACTAATCAGTCCATATCTCCCCCATAAATATTCCAAATTAAGTGATTCTAGTGGCTACAAATCCGAAACATATATATCTATAATTCATATGTTAACTATGCATTTTAATTCCCTACAGAATGTTCCCATAAATTAAAACACAGAAGCTATTCTAACATATTCTTCCCTGATTAACTATTTTCTGACCACAGACCATATCTACCTCATATGGACTCCAAATTGTATAATTCTAGTGGCTCCAATTCCTTCACACATATATATATAATTCTTATGTTAACCATTTATTTGAATTCCCTACATAATGTTCCCAGAAATTAAAACACAGGAGCTATCGTAACATGATCTTCCCTGATTAACCATTTTCTGAACACTGCTTACTAATCAAACCATGTCTACCTCATATGGACTCGCAATTGTGTAATTCCAGTGGCTACAATTCCTTCACACATATATCTATAATTCTTATGTTAACCATTTATTTGAATTCCCTACATAATGTTCTCAAAAATTAAAATACAGAAGCTATCCTAACATGATCTTCCCTGATTAACCATTTTCTGAACACTACTTACTAATCAGAACATATCTACCTCATATGGACTCCAAATTGAGTGATTCTAGTGGCTAATAATCCGTGACACATATATATATATAATTCTTAGGTTGACCATTTATTTTAATTCCCTACAGAAAGTTATTAGAAATTAAAACACAGAAGTTATCCTAAAATATTCTTCACTGATTCACCAATTTATGACCATTGCATACTAATTGGACCATATCTACGTCATATGGACTCCAAATTGAGTGGTTCCAATGGCTAAAAATCTGTGAGACATAGATCTACATTTTTCATGTTGACCAATTCTTTAAATTCCTTACTGATTCTTCCCAAAAATTTAAAAACAGTAGCTTAAAATTTTGCCACCTACAGCCATACCCATGCAGAACTATCTACACCAACCTAAGTATTCAAACATACATGATATGTAACATGATATAGCAACATCCATGACCAATCATCAAAGTTCTAAGATCAAAATCTCATATAAATATTATAAGTTTCAAAAGTTTTCTTCAAAAAGAAATATTGTTAAACTTACTTGGAGCACTTAGTCTTTTAGACTTCTCCTTCCTCTTTCTTCCTTTCTTCCTCTCCTCCTCTCCTTTCCTCACTCTACCTTGCTTCTATTTTTTTTTCTCTCCCTCACTTGGACGAAATTTCCATGTTATAAGGGTCAGTTTTGCTTATATAGACTATCAAATAATTCACATTTCATGATCATGGGTCTACCTTATCATAATTAGGTTACACTTGGTTGAATTTTTGGAAAACAAACAACTTATGTTCTTGTCTTCCTCTTCCTTAGTCAAAATATGCATAGGAAAAGGAGATTTGTATTTTGAAAATTATGATAATATGTTCTTAAGATATGGGACAAGGTCCATTTGATTTAGGGATTCATTTCCTTTTTCTTTTGTCTTAATCAAGTATGATAGGTTTGTCTTTTTAGGTGGCAAATTTCTAACCCTTGAATCTCTATTATTTTGTTGAAATTATTTGTGTGGGATAGGAATGTTTTGTCCTAATACCATGTATTATCATACCACTTGCTAAAATTATGAGTGTAGGATATAGATGTTTTGTCCTAAAACCTTGTATTATCATACCACTTGCTAAAATTATAAATGTAGGATATCACACCATTTGCTAAATTTTTGTCTTAATGTCATGTCACCTAATCTTGATTACATCATTATTTCATCACTTTAATTTTATTTTTATTTTTATTTTTCTTCTTGGGTTTGGGCTCATTCTTCCCCATTTTCTTTACTTTGGTTGAAATTCTACCTTTCATAATGGGCTTGTCACATTTTCATGATTTTTGGGCTACCGGTCTAATTTTTATATCCTAGTCCAAGTCTATGTTTTATTTCTTCCTTGAGCTATCCTATTGGCTTGCTAAAAATTCATGTGAAGTAGAAAAACTTTATATGAAGTGTCCATAGGTAAAAACCCAATTTATGAGTGGAGATACTAAACTTAGTAACTTTTGCTCTTAAATTAAGAAAAATTACCTTAATCCGATCTTCTTGAAATTTTAAGACCTTTACTTACTTCACAAAAATTTATCTTTTTTACCTAAGAATTTTACCTTTCTTTAGCATGTTTATTTCTAATATTTCCTCTTAGGTTTTCTTTCTTTACCTATTCCATTAATATTAGAACATTTCTATACATATACGTAAGGTGAAGAATTTTTAAGGATTATATGTTCTTAGTTATCTAAAAATTGTCTAATAAATTTTATTTTCTTAATTAAATATTTATGTTCCTTTATCAATAAAAGAAATGAAATTATGGATGTTACTTTGAATACTTTTGTACTTTTATTAATACATGAAATGAAATTAGGGATGTTACATTAAGATTTAGGGTGTTGATTTAAAATTTAAAATTTAGAATTTAATATTTAAAGTTTGAGTTTTAATATTTGATATTTTGATATTTAAAATTTAAATTTTATTGCTTTGAGTTTTTTTGTTTTGAAATTTAGAGTTCAGAATTTGTAGTGTTAAGTTTAATGGATGGATTGAGGATTTATAAATCATAATTTTGGGTTTTAGATTTAATATTTATGATTTAGTATATATGTGGTGAATTTTTTAAAGTTAAAGGGCTTTAGAAAATATTTTTTAAAGCATCAAAACAAAATTAAAAAATAAGTTAAAGGGTAAATGGTAATTTATTTTTCTTTCATGAAAAAAAACTCAATAAATTAAATTATTGTATTTGTTAGACTAAATATTAAATTAATTACGTCAACTTTTTTTTTTTAACAATTAAGCGTAAATTACAGAAAAAAATATTAAACCTTTGAAAAATTTTGAAAATTAAATTAAAGTGACATTAATTCAAAAAATAAAATTTAAATTCTCATAAATTGAAAAATTAAATAGCAGTTTTACTTCTTCTTTTTCCAACAATCCGATCCGACAATCCGTATCAAAAGAAAAGAACCGCACAATTTATAGCGCCAAGTAAAAACGACGGTAACGGAGGATTTGGAACAGTGATCAAGAAACAAAAATGTGTCATAAACCAATCATCAGAACGCGCCGCATTTGGAGAGAGTGTTCTCCTTGTCCGGAGCCGTTGTCTCCTCCACCGACAAATACTGGGTCAAACTCCCTCCACATCATCAAACCCTCTCGTTCTTCGCCAAGTTTTCCTTCTTTCTTTTTTTAAATTAAAAAAATAGCAGCTAAATAGTGTTTCACGATCAAATCAATGGAAGTAGAACTAGGACTTGTTCTATGGTAAGAAAGTAGCAAGCGCAGTTGTAATTTTTTTTAGATCCAAAAAGAGACAGCAAAGAGAATCAAACCCAGAATTCACTGTCATGGTGAATGAAACAACAAAGCATCCAACTTTGTTTCCATAGTTACTCCCACATAGTATCTATCCTTCTTCCTCCCCGTAATTCTACACTTCTTCCATGGCGTCCTGCTTGTCCACCCTTCCTTTCATCGCCCTCTTGTTCTTGTTCTTCTTCTATTTGGCCCTGTCTCAACAAAGTTCAAGTTTTGAATCTGACGCAATAGTGGACTGCAGCAACCGTTGGATCCACATACGAAGGCTTCCACCACGCTTCAACCTTGATCTGCTTGCGAATTGCTCTGAATACCCACTTTTTGATGACTTCTGCCCCTACTTGGCCAACCACGGCCTTGGCCAGAAGACCCATAACCGCTCTTACAGTTGGTACCGCACCGACCCGTTGACGCTTGAGCTCATATTTCATCGCCGCATGCTCGAGTATCCATGTCTCACGGAAGATCCATTTTCTGCCGACGCGGTCTATCTCCCCTACTATGCTAGCCTTGACGCTTTGCGGTATCTCTATGGCCCAGAAGTTAACTCCAGCGTCGAGCATGGGCTCGAATTGTTTGAGTTTCTGCAAGAGGACGAACCCAGAATCTGGAATCGGCATATGGGTCATGACCATTTCCTGGTTATGGCTCGACCGGCATGGGATTTCTCGCAACCGTTGGAGAACGACCCACCCATATGGGGAACTTCGTTTCTAGAGTTGCCACAGTTCTTCAATGTCACAGCTTTGACATTGGAGTCTCGTGCCTGGCCATGGCAGGAGCACGCTGTCCCTTATCCGTCATCTTTCCATCCGCCCAATCTTGCGCTGTTGGAGTCATGGATTCAACGTGCGAGGCGTTCAAAGCGCTCTGCTATGGCTATGTTCGCCGGAGGTGGAGGGGTCTCAGCGACGCCAAATATTCGACGAAGCATCAGGACTGAATGCGAGAACAGCACTGGGAACTCAACCAGCTTTGGTGGGTATGCGAAATTGTGTGACCTTGTTGATTGCTCTAATGGGATCTGTGAGCATGACCCAATAAGGTACATGAGACCAATGTTGCAAGCAAGTTTCTGCTTGCAGCCTCCAGGGGATACTCCAACTCGTAGGTCAACATTTGATGGAATTCTTGCTGGCTGTATACCAGTTTTCTTTGAGGATCAATCTGCTAAGTCACAGTACGGATGGCATTTGCCAGAGAAGGAATTTGAGACCTTCTCAGTGTTTATACCAAAGGAGGAAGTGGTGTTCAAAGGGGTGAGGATTTTCGACGTGTTGCGACGCATATCTAGAGCTAGAGTTAGGAGAATGAGGGAGAAAGCTTTGGAAATGATACCAAGAGTTGTGTACAGGAAGCATAATAGTTCACCGGGTCTGAGAACAAAGAAAGATGCATTCGATATTTCAATTGATGGTACATTGCAGAAAATTCAGTCAAGGCTTCAGGAACTTGCTATGGTTCAGTGACCTGGTTGGGCATTCTTCTGTTCACTGTAATTATAATTTTTGCTTCTTTTTCCCTTTCTTTCTTTACTTCATTATATCTACTATAGGTTCTGGATTAAACTATAGAGCATTTGTATTTTGTTGGCATTTGGCAATAATCTATAGGTCTTGAGGCATTAGATGGTATCATTGTTTTTGAGTTATATTTCTAGAACATGTGATGAAGGTGAATCAAACATTTTTTGTTGTAGCATCCTGCATTTCATTGCTGAGCCTGTGAAAGTACCTCAAAAGTTTACCTTGGGGGAAAATACTCATTGTGAACTTGCTGATGCACCCAATGCTAGACTGAGAAGAAAAATAAAGATTATTCATGAGACATGACAGAGGCTTTTTCTTGCTTAAAGGGGGGAAAAGGAAAGAAAGATGGCAATTCAGGTGCCAATATTGGAAGTTATAATTGAACTTACAGGATAGTTTGGAGTTTGGATATAGAAGCTGGATTTGGAGAACTTTTCTTTCTTATAAAATTTCTTCTTTATACTGACATGAAAGACAAGGTGCCATGCCAAAGGCACAGTAGCTAAATGCCCTTCAATTCTGCCTGAGTATCCTGGCCAAGCCAAAATAATTGAAGGTTCCTATTGTAGAAATCTATCTTTTTATTTTTCTTTCTGATTTTCTGCCATCATATATGTGTTTACAGTTGTGACATATTCATGAAGCCATAACTAAAACTGGAACCAAAAATCCTGAAACAAATTTATTTACTCCTTTACTAGTTATGAAAATGCTTGATGGTTCTCATCCTAACATTAATTAACCACTTCACAGGAGTTAATATGTCTTTGTAAATTTTACTTGTGAGAAAATAATGGCTTTGATTTGTCGGCCAATAGATTTCTAGGGTCTATTTGCAAATTGCCTCTCCATCTTTATGTGCTTCGCCTGAGTATAAATCTGGAAATGCGTGAAAGAACCATATTGTGAGAACTGATAATGTATCTAGAAAGGATAAGATCATCTAAGTTCTGTCCTTTTCAATTTTAATCAAAAGAAAAAAAAATTTGCCTTCGGTAACTACAAATTTGTATAGTAGTGCAAATTAAATTATGTTGTCTATGAAATATCAGCAATTTAAATTTCAGAAGCGGGGTAATGTTTGATAAAAGAAAAATACCCCTTAAGCTTTATCTACATCTGAGTTCGCACACTCGCATTTCGTCACTCTTGCCAAGTATATCATCTGGACGAACTTCAACCCATGATTCCATGAAACTTTCATTTCTATTCCATGTTGATACATGATATGCTGTGGTGATGATTTTTATGAATTGAATTGTATATCCAGTCTTCTCTAGATATTCATATTCTGAATAGAAATCTATTCTGAAAGAAACAAAAAAGGAAGATTAAACAAGCTCTTGGTGTTTCATGTGATTTATCCCTATTGTCTTTTAGAAGGTGAACATTAGCTTTGAGAATCATTGAACACAATTTCAGCTTAAAGCAGATATATTTATGATGCTCAGCATACTCATATGCTTAAAAATTCATATGAATATGAGTTTTGTTCCTTTTAATATTAGTAAGCTTTGATTTTTCTTCCGTCAAATATTTAGTTAAGCAAGTTAATTCTTTGCCAAACTGCAAGGTCGTTTTCCTCCTCTAAAACTTGTGCAACTGACATAATAAGCTTTCATTTTGTTATTATGTTAGGAGTTTTCTGTTGACCTGCTGCGGTGAAATGAACGATCTAAGTGAAAAGCATGTATCAAGAATATTTCTTGTATACTTTGGTGAAGCATTTCATATTTAGGGGATGAAAGAATGATATGATAAGCTCTTTATTTTTATTTTTTATTTTTTGGTTTTTATTTATTTATGTGTTTTTTTTTGCTTCATTTCATTAACTTTCATTTAGAGCACCTGTTCCAGGTTCTTTTCACTTAAAATCAAGATCTTATTCTTTTTAAACAATGCGCAATGTACCAATGGCAATTTTTTTTTATAGTAGCTGATTAGTCTCTGTTCGAAGAGTTATGCCTATCTCATGATATTAGAATATTATTGAAACAAGATGCTGACAGGTCTTATCAGGTTAAGCTTTCCTTTATGATGGTAATCATAAAATTTCTCAGCGAGAACCAGCTTCTGCTACAGATGGCCAACTTGATCCACACATGTACGTTTTCTGTTGATTATGAAAATGGTGAAAGCACAGACTATTTTTCTCCCTTTCCATTATTCTTAGTTGTTGTTCTTCTTTTTGCAGTTTTCTTATATTCGGCCTATTTCCTCAATGCTTGGCTACAAATTTGACCAATTGTGGATGAGATTTTAATTATTTAATGTGAGTGGATGGCAATGAAACTGAGATCTTGGCCATTGTTGAAGATAAAATTTTTGGAATCAGCTGGACAGTGTTGGCCTACATTAAAGAAGTTTGATAATGAAAATGAATGTTCAAATGTCGAGGATTGTTGGAGCTTTGAGCCAATCACTATCACCACAGATAGAGGCTTCTAGGCTTCAACTTCAGGATCCCAGTTGATTAATAAATAAATAAAAAATAGCTGTCTTTCTATTGAAAAACAAAACAAAACAAAAGCTGTATTCTTTCGTCGTTAATTTAACTTCTATCAGTGTCAGGTCATAATTAGAAGACATTTTTTAGCAGGCTATGGCATTGATAAGAAACATTTTAGTTTTTGCTTCTGGTGCTTTTTAATAATGAGAAACAATCATGTAGGTATATGTGGCTATATATATGTCACATATATGACATGCCTACATGATTGTTTCTCATTGATCTGATATACTTGTCTAAGATTTGTCTGCTCAAAAATTTATAGACCATTAGAAAGTCAGAATATGCTTTAAATAGGTTTAGGTGGCATTGCATTAGCTGAAATTTTGGCTATATTTTATGGGATCAAATTTACCTAATTTTTGTTTCAACACATTATTACTAACTTATAGTTGCCGCTATTACTCATTATGGGCCACCATCCCCAACATTGCACATCATGGCCCAAGCTTGAGTCCGAGTAAAATTTTAAAAATGAATCGGGTTCAAGTGCAAACCTTTATTTCTTTATTTATTTTTTTTGGCAGGAACAGAAAAAAAAAACTAGCTATTGCGAAAATGTGAGATTGTCCAAAAAAAAAAGACAAAATATGGTAGACTAGCAACTTCACTCCCTCTCTTTTCTCTCTTCTTCACCTAAGTTGCACTAGCTTTATGGTAGCCCCCTCCTATTCCTCCTTTTCTTTCATTGCTTTTATATTTTCCTTTTGTAAGAAAAGTTTTTATTCTTTTTAAGAGAGATTTTTTTTCACTTAAGAAAGATTTTCCTTCTTTCTGTAGAAGAGATTTTAGAGTTTCAATGTAAAGCATATCTTTTTATTTAAATTTACAATTTTAAAATTCATATCTATTATTTTAAACTTAAATTTGAGTAGAAAAAAAATTATATTTACAACACTTTTCTAACGATTGAGTAAATAAAATTTAAAGAGTTAATAGTGTATTACTTCTCTAAGGATATATCTCATTTTCTTCTTTTTTTGATATTATATTAACTGTGTATTTTAATGTTAAGATGTAATATTTAGTATATTAAGATTTAAGAGTTGTGTTATCTCTAATCATAATATTTGTTTGTTTGTTTTGTATCTTTAGAAATGGCAAGACTTGTCTATCTTGTCTTTGTCTTCTGTTTGTTGGCCTAAGTGCTCATCATATATGAACATGGTTATACACTTATCTAAAACAAAAAACAAAACAAAATGTGAGAGACTAAACTCCAATAGATCTTCTAGAAGGACAGCACAATCCTCAATAAGTCAAACTTAAATATGCCTATTTAGACCCAAATAAAAATATTCGAAACAAGATGGGTCTGGATTTAAATTTAGGTCAATCATTTTCTAAGACTTTCATAAATAAGTTAGGGTTGAACTAAAAATGATAATAGATAAAGTATAGGTAAGGTATTATAGTACTTAAATTTAGATTTTAAAAAAACTATTGACCATATCCTGACTTGAATTTAGACTTTGATAAATAGTAAATTTAAAGCCTATTCCTATCTTTATTAAATTCTCAAATCTTTGGATCCGAACTTATTTATTCAAAAAAAATTTCAAAGTAGTAATTTTTTAATTCATTTATATTTAATCTTTCATGTGAAATTAAAAGTAAACTTACAACTTGTTTGTTTTGTATCTTCAAAAGTCGCAAAACTTCTCTATTTTGTCTTTGTCTTCTGTTTGTTAGTTTTAGCGCTCATCATGTATGAATGTAGTTCTACACTTATCTAAAACAAAAAAACAAAACAAAATGTGACAGACTAGACTCCAATAGATCTTTTTAGAAGGGTAGCACAATCTTCGAGAGGTCAAACTTAAATATGCCCATTTAGACCCAAATAAAAAGATTGGAAACGCGATGGGTCTGGATTTAAATTTAGGTCAATACATTTTCTAAGATTTTCATAAATAAGTTAGGCTTGAATTAAAAATGACAATGGATAAAGTATAGGTAAGATATTATAGTACTTAAATCTAGATTTAAAAAAACTATTGACCCTATCCTGGCCCGAACTTAGACAAATTTAAGGCTTATTCCTATCTCTATTAAATTCTCAAATCTTCAGATCCAAACTTATTTATTCAAAAAAAAAAATTTAATTAGTACTTTTTTTAATTCATTTATATTTAATCTTTCATGTGAAATTAAAAGTAAACTTACAATTTATTTGTTTGTTTTGTATCTTCAAAAATTGCAAGACTTGTCTATCTTGTCTTTTTCTTCTGTTTGCTAGTCTTAGTGCTCATCATATATGAATGTGGTTCTGCACTTATCTAAAACAAAAACAAAACAAAGTGTGAGAGACTAGACTCCATTAGATCTTTCCAGAAGGATAGCACAATCCTCGAGAGGTCAAACTTAAATATGCCTATTTAGACCCAAATAAAAATATTGAAAATGAGATGGGTTTGGACTTAAATTTAGGTAAATACATTTTCTAAGACTTTCATAAATAAGTTAGGCTTGAACTAAGAATGACAATGGATAAAGTATAGGTAAGGTATTATAGTACTTAAATCTAGATTTTTTTAAAAAAACTATTGACCCAGGCTCAAACTTAGACTTTAATAGATAATAAATTTAAGGCTTATTCCTATCTCTATTAAATTCTCAAATCTTCCAATCCAAACTTATTTATTCAAAAAATATATTCAAAGTAGTACTTTTTTATTCATTTATATTTAATCTTTCATGTGAAATTAAAAATAAATTTACAAGTTAGTTCTCGAGTTTATTAGACTATTAAACTTTAGTCCTTGAATTTATGTCACTATATACTTTAGTCATCAAATTTATCAAATATTTAATAATTTAATCCTTCTATCATGACACTTTTAACTATCGTTAAAAAAAAATACTAATAGAATTCATTAAATGTATGTTTGTCACATTAAATTTAGTGTGGCACACTATTTTAGCTTACTAAGTCACCAATCCTTTAAAAAAATCTCAAATTACTTGTTTGTCTTAACTTATTCTTTTATTTTTTTTAATCCCTTAACCAAAAAAATGTTTCTCTCAAATCCTTTAACTCTTAAAAAAATTACTACTTATACTTTAAATGCGAAAACTCTAAATCTTAAACATTAAGGGGGCATTTGGTACAAAGATTTTGTTTAGTTTCCTAAAAATCTCAATATGAAAAATTAGAATTCCCATGTTTGATACAAGTTTTGAAAAATTTATTTTTGGGAAACTAGAATTTCCAATAATAGATTTTAAATAAATTTCCCACAAAAAGATTCTCCTAGCAAGGGATGGGAATCTTAATTTTCTATAAACATGAGAATCTTCTTATAATGTTAAAAGATAATTATACTCTTTATTAATAACATAATTATAATAATAACAAAAAAATCTTACTCTTTCTCTCTTATAAGAATAAGAGATATTTTTATAAAATGTACAAAGATTCCCAAAAATTAAATATAACCAAACAGAAGAATAAAATTTTTTTATAAAACATTATTTAAAGATTTTCAGTAATCTTAAAAGTCAACCAAATATATTTTATACATTTTCAGAAATTATAATTCTCATAAATTATTTTTCCTAGAAAACATAATTTTTGAGAATAAAAAACTTTACCGTTTACCAAACACTCTAAAAATCTAAACTATAACCCAAAAATTGTAAAGCTTATATCGTAAACCTTAAATTCGATTATCTAAAACCTAAATTTTAAACCTTAAACTCTAAACAATAAATCATAAATTTCAAAACTCTAAACCCTGAATTTCAAACCCCAAAACCCTAACCCTAAAAAACAAAACCTAAAGCCTTAAACCTAAATTCTGAACATTAAATCCTAAATTTCAAAATTTTAAATTTCAAAATTATAAAACCAAAAGTCCTAACCTCAAAACCTAAACCTTCAAATTCCTTAATCCCAAAAATCCAAACTCTAAGACTCAAAATCCTAAATATTAAATCGTAAACTATAAAATCGCAAACACTAAACCATAGAACTCTAAATCCTAAACCTCAAACCTTAATAATCCAAATCAAAAACTACAAAATCCTACATCGTAAGCCACAAATCCTAAATTTTAAAACTCTAAACCTCATACCCTTTAACCTTAAATCTTAAAGCGTAACTTCAAAACTCAAAAATTCAAAGATCTAATCACTAAATCATAAACCCTAAATATCAAATCTCAAATTTCAAAACTCAAAACTTAAAACCTAGAGCTCTAAACCATAAACCTCAAACACTAAATTCTAAACAACAAAACCCATAGCTTTAAACCCTAAACTACAAGAATCCTAAATTCTAAACAACAAAACCCTAAACCAAAAATTATAAAACCCCAAGCCTTAAACCCTAAACTACAAGAATCCAAACTCCAAAACTCCAAATCTTAAATCTCAAAACCCCAAACTTCAAACTCTAAATATCAAATTCAAAACCAACAAATCTGAAATCTTAAAACTTAAACCTTAATCCTCAAAACTCTAAACACCAAATCACAACTCAAAATCCCAAAATTCTAAACCTCAAACCTCAACCACAAAACCACAAAATCAAAAGCCTCAAACCTCAGACCACAAACCCTAAACTATAAAATCCCAAACTTCAATCTCAAAACCCCAAATCTCAAAACCTAAAATGTAAAACCTAAATCTCAAACCTCCAATTTCAAAACCCAAAAACCTGAAGTTCTAAACTCTAAAACCTAAACCTCAAAACTAAAAACAACAAATTCAAAACTCTAAATCCCAAACCATAAATTTTAAAACCCCAAACCCACAAATCCAGAACCCCATAAACACGAATCTCAAATCCCAAAACTCCAAACTCCAAAACATTCAAACCTAACCCTAAACTCTAAAACACTAACCCCAAAATCTTTAACTCTAAACCCAAAAATCCTAAACCTTAAAGTGTATATTAAAATTGAAAAAAAGAAGATAAAATACATGTTAGTGTTTAGATTTTAAGTTTTAGGGTTTAATTTTTAAGTTTTAGGGTTTAATGTTTTAAGTTTTGGAGCTAGAGTTTAGGGCTTTGAATTTTGGGGTTTTGAAGTTTTTAGTTTGTAGTTTTGGGGTTTGGATTTTTACCATTTGAGGGTTTTAGTTTTGGGGTTTTGAGGTATGGGTATTGAGTTTTAGGTTTTTGGGTTTATAATTTTAAATTTTTGGTGTTTTGAGGTTAGGAGTTTAGGATTTTAGAATTTAGAGCCTGTGGATTTAGGGTTTAGGGTTTGATTTTTGGGTTTGAATTTTTTAGGTCTATGAATTGGGTGTTTATTGTTTGGGGATTAAGGTTTTTATGTTTGAATTTTGTGGGTTTGAGATTTGGAGTTTTGAGGTTTGTTTTGAACTCTAGAGTTTAGAGTTTATAATTTTGGATTTTATGGTGTTGAGGTTTGGAGTTTTGGTGTATTAAGATTTGAAGTTTAGAGTTTAGAGTTTTTGTATTAGAGTTTTGAGATTTGGAGTTTAGTATATTGGGATTTAAAGTTTAGCATTTGGGATTTTAGTGTTAAAATTTTAAGATTTGGGATTCGAGGTATTGCTTGTTGTAGTTTGGGGTTTGGGTTTGGGGTTTTTTATACGATTTAAAGTTTTTGGTTTTGAAGTTTGGAAGTTATGTTTGGATTTTTTAGATTTTTGGTTTAAGGTTTTGGATTTTATTGTTTTGAAGTTTACATTGGGGTTTAGAGTTTGAGATCCTTGGATTTTGGATTCAACGTTTGGGGATTGGACTTTTGGGTTTTGAAATTTAGGGTTTAAAATTTTAGATTTCAAAGTTTTGAGGTTTTGAATTTCAGGTTTGGGGAGGTTAGGGTTTATAGTTTAGAATTTAGTGTTTAGAGTTCAAGATTTTAGAGTTTGGGGTTTGAGATTTGAAATTTGGATTGTGGAACGTTGGAATTTAGGGTTTGAGATTTAGGGGTTTATGTTTAGGGTCTCAAATTTGGGGTTTAGGGATTGAAATTTAAGGTGTACAGTTTAGGATTTAGAGTTTTATTTTGTTAGGTTTATGATATAAAGTTTTGAGATTTAGAATTTAAGATATAAGTTGTGGTTTTTTTATAGTTAAGGGATTTTAGACAATTTTTTTTTGTTAAGGAAGAACATGGAATGGAAAAATAAATTAAGGGACCAATTAAGTAATTTAGCCTTAAGCAAATTGAGATAGTGTACCACATTGGACTTCATGTATTCAATAAACACTTAAAATGTCACATCAATATTTCTTTAATGGTAATTAAAAATTAAATGACAGAATGATTAAATTATTAAGAATTTTGTAAATTTAGGAATTAAATGTTTTAACGACTTAAATTTAGTGACAAATGTAACAACTCCATATTTTTTTTACATATATATATATATATATATATATATATATATATATTAAAAAAAAATTATGAAGTTATTACCTCTTTATTTCTAACTATTTAACTCATAATAACATTCAATTAAATTAACCAAACATAATTAAGGTTTATGAAATACCATTAACACTTATACAATTTTGGGTTTACATACACATTATTAATAAAAATATTTGTACAAAAATCAAACACATATAAGTCTACATTTTATTCGTCCATATTGACCAGTTCTAGAGATATGGGTGCGGGTGGTTGCACCTTCACCGGAATCTTAGCCAACTCAATCCAACGTATGCTAAAAGCCGGTCATAGAGAATATCTGCATAACTTAATTTTTTAAACATGATATAGAAATATTGTGAGAATTAAATCCCAGTAGGTTCAACAATAAATCATAATTATCATCAATATAGCTTATCATGTCATGTTCATCTATATAAATTACAGCAAATATCTTTAGGTCACATGAATGTATTTTATCTATGCACATGAAAATCGTACAGTTATGATATGTGTAACATCCCGTAATTTTTAGATATTTTCCTTATAAATTCTTCACTTTACATATATGCATAGAAATGTTCTAATATTAATGGAATAGGTAAAGAAAGAAAATCTAAGAGAAAATATTAGAAATAAACATGCTAAAGAAAGGTGAAATTCTTAGGTAAGGAAGATAAATTTTTGTGAAGTAAAGGTCTTAAAATTTTAAGAAGATTGGATTAGGGTAATTTTTCCTAATTTAAGAGTAAAAGTTACTAAGTTTAGTATCTCCACCCATAAATTGGGCTTTCACCTATGGACACTTCATATAGAGTTTTTCTTCTTCACATAAATTTTTAGCAAGCTAACAGGAGAGCCCAATGAAGAAATAAAACATAGACTTGGACTAGGATATAGAAATTGGACCGATAGTCCAAAAATCATGAAAATGTGACCAAGCCCATTATGAAAGGTAGAATTTTAACCAAAGTAAAGAAAATGGGCAAAAATGATCCCAAACACAAGAGGAAAAATGAAAATAAAATAAAAATAAAGTGATGGAATAATGGTGTAATCAAGATTAGGTGATTTGACATTAAGACAAAAATTTAGCAAGTGGTATGATAATACAAGAATTTAGAACAAAACATCAATATCCTACACTCATAATTTTAGCAAGTGGGTAATAATACATAGCATTATGAAAAAACATCTTTATCCCACACAAATAATTTCAACCAAATAATGGAGATTCAAGGGCTAGAAATTTGCCACTTAAAAAGGAAAATCTATCATACTTGATTAAGACAAAAGAAAAAGGTAATGAATCCCTAAATCAAAGGGATCTTGTCCTATATCTTAAGAACATATTATCATAATTTTCAAAATACAAATCTCCTTTTTCTATGCATATCTTGACTAAGGAAGAGAAAGACAAGAACATAAGTTGTTTGTTTTCCAAAAATTCAACCAAGTGTAATCTAATTGTGATAAGGTAGACCCATGATCATGAAAGGTAAATTATTTAAGGGTCTATTTAAGCAAAACCCAACCTTACAACATTAGAATTTTCGTCCAAGTGAGGGAGAGGAAAAATAGAAGCAAGGTAGAGTGAGGAAAGGAGAGGAAGAAATGAAGAAAGAGGAAGGAGAAGTCTAGAAGACTAAGTGCTCCAAGTAAGTTTAAAAATATTTCTTTTTGAAGAAAAGTTTTGAAACTTATAATATTTATATGAGATTTTGATCTTAGAACTTTGATGATTGGTCATGGATGTTACTATATAATGTTACATATTGATCTTGCATGTGATGTATGTTTGAATACTTAGGCTGGTATAGAAAGTTCTGCATAGGTATGGCTATGGGTGGTAAAATTTTAAGCTTCTGTATTTTAATTTTTGGGAATTATCTGTAGGGAATTAAAATAAATGGTTAACAAAAGAATTAAAGATATATGTGTCACGGATTTTTAGCCATTGGAATCACTCAATTTGGAGTCCATATGAGGAAGATATAATCCGATTAGTAGTTAAAGGTCAGAAAATGGTTCATCAGGGAAGAATATGTTAGGATAGATTCTGTGTTTTAATTTCTGGGAATTATCTGTAGGGAATTAAAATAAATGGTTAACATAAGAATTAAATATATATGTGTCACGAAGTTTTAGCCACTGGAATCATTCAATTTAGAGTTCATATGAGGTAGATATGTTTCGATTAGTAAACAAAGGTCAAAAAATGGTTAATCAGGGAAGAATTTGTTAGGATAGCTTCTGTGTTTTAATTTCTGGGAACATTCTATATAAAATTAAAATAAATGGTTAACATATGAATTATAGATATATGTGTCACAGATTGTTAGCCACTGGAATCACTTAATTTGGAATTCTTATGAGGGAGATATGGAGAGATTAGTAGGTAGAAGTCAGAACCTATCCGAGAAGAAATAACCTATACATTGAGGGAGTAATATCACCTTGATTTATTAATATTTCGCTACAATGTTCATCATAATAGTTTTAGATAATTGTTGTATCTTGAAATTGACACCAAGATCACCTACATCGGAGTTAAATTGAGGGGGTTATGTTCTGATTAGTAAGAGAAGGTTAGATATGATGAAAACCTGCATCAAGAAAATAAAGAAATAAAATTAATATTTAAAAAAGAAGACGAATCTTATAAGTGAAAATAATAAATGACTAGTATATGCCATAGCCATTGCCATTGTATGAACTTCTTACCATCTTAAGTGTGAAATGTTGACTTGGAAATATTTTATAAAGTGATATTTGAAATTGTTATGTTTATGGCATGATTACTAATAATTTTTTGTAATAGTTATATCTTGTTGAACATACTTGTTATTGAAAGCATATTTTTTGCTATCATTGTGAAAAGAAAAGAAATGAGCACGGTCACGTGGCAATCCGTGTGGTGCACCAGTAGGGGACGCCCTACCAACGGTTATGATTATGATTATGAGAAAAGAAAGAGAAAGTGTGCCATGTCGGACGGAGCGAGAAAAGCCCGTACCGGAGAGTAGAGGATACTCACCCTGACCGGGGTAGCTTGAAATGAGAATAAGTTGATGGCCATCATATGATATTCTGAAAATAGTTAATCCTGTCATACATATCATTACTATATGATTCTTATGTGCATAGATATAATGCATTCATGTGACCAAAGATATTTTCTGTAGTTTATACAGCTGAACATGACGTGATGAGCTATATTGATGATGATTTATTATTGAACTTACTAGGATTTAATTCTCACTATATTTCCATATCATGTTCAGAAAATTAGTTATGTAGCTTTTTCTATGGCTCTAGCTTTTAGTGCACATTGGATCGAGTTACTTTATGTTGGGCAAATCTCAGAATCAAATAAGATGTTTGTGGTCGAGTTGGCTCAGATCTCGGTGAAGGTGCAACCACCCGCACCTGTATCTCCGGAATTGGTCAATCAAAATAAACAAGATGTAAATATCTATGAGTTTCATATGTTGCATGTACGTTTTGATTAATGACGTGTATGTGAACTCAATATTGTATAATAATAAAGAAAAAAAAGGTTGTTACATAATTGGTATCAGAGCAGGTCGATCCTAGATGGCCAGTGGGTGGTTGGTTATCTGAATCGATCTTATAGTATCTTGAGTATGTTGTGGTAGTGCTATGTAGGGGATCAGTGATTTCATATAGGTAAGAAATTACTAGTGTTTCTTATCTATATGCTGAGGTGGTGTTATGACTGTTGTTAAATATATTTTTTTTGAAACTAACTATTGGGTTTGATCACCTCAATAGCAGCATAACATTATTTTTGCCACAATAGGAAATGGCACCACCAAGGAGGAATCCGGCAAACAATGTGGAAGAAATCCTGCACAACCTTGCCATAACAATTCGGGAATTTGATATTGATTTACTCCTTAGAACCCAACTAGTATCTATATCCTTATATAGAATGATATCGATTGAATTTTTTAAAAAAATAGTTACAAGACTTGTTAGACAAGGTATTTAAATGCCCAAGTACTTTTATTCGGAGTGCTCCAGTTCTATCTGTGAAAAAGAAAGATGGATCACTATGACTATGCATAGATTATAGACTGTTGAATAAGGTGACAATGTAGAATAAAAACCCATTACCTCGTATAAATTACCTGTTTGACTAGTTATAAGGTGTTCAATATTTTTCCACAAATTGATTTAGGATATGAGTAACATTAATTAAGGATAAGAGAAGAGGATGTACGAAAATTTTCTTTTAGGAATTATTATGGGCATTATGAGTTCTTGGTGATGTCATTTAAATTGACAAATATTTTAACTGCATTCATAGATTTAATGAATAGTAATTAGGTCATCCTTGGATCAGTTTATTTTTATTGATGATATACTAGAATATTTCAAAAGTTCAGAGGATCATAAGCAACATTCAAAGATAGTTTTACCAACTCTAAAGGAGTATAGTTGGTAAATATGGTATCCAAGTAGACTCTAAGAAAGTAAAAATTGTATAATAATAGCTACGTTTTACTACATTTAAATATGAAGATCCAAATCCAATTTACGCTTTCTGCAGTTATCTGCCGTCCATTCTATTTGAGTCATAGTTGGATCAGGTACATGAACATATGCTTGTAAAGCATCAATCAACTCCTCAGCATTTGAAGCTGAGATGAGAATTCGTCGTGCTGAGTGTGAGATGAACCTTTGTTCCACAACATGATCAAGGAAAGACAACAAACCATCAAAGAAGTGGTTAACATTTAACAAACCTATCGGTTTGTGATACATATTTAGTTGTGCCCAAGAGACTATTTGGACAATTTCTTCTAAAGTACCAAAATCCCCTGGTAAGGCAATGAAGGCATCAGCATTGCTCATCATTCTAGCCATGCGTTCATGCATGGAAGCTACCTTAAACTCTTCCCCAATTGTCTTTCCTATGATGTTAGATGCAGTTAGAGCTGTAAGAATAATACCTAGAACTTGGCATCCTCCTACATGGGTAGCTGTAGACACACACCCCATTAACCCATGGTTACCTCCACCATAGACTAAATGAATTTTTCTTCTGGCTAGTACCATACCCAGGTTTTGTGCAACTTTCACATACTCTCCATCTTTTCCAGGACTAGAACCACAAAAGACACAAATATTTCGAAATTGACGAAATGTGATTCCCTCCAAAGTTGCACACACCTTGACTTGGAGTATGAAAGTAAAGATATTAACGTGTGCATTTATAGAACTCGGAGAATGACATACTAGGCCGGGAAGAATTAGAACAGTTATGTGAGTGATTGGTGGATATCAGCTAAATTGAAGGTGAAATTTTCTAAAATGATGGCAAGCATGTATATGTATAGTAGTTGTGATAGTCGCTCATATTAGGCATATAAAGAGAATAAGGTTAAGATATCATCAGAAATTTATCTTTGTTGTCTTTGATGAAACCTTGATATCTTGATTCTTGTAGAGAAGTTGTAGGTGATAGGCGTAATTGAAAAACAAAAAAAAGTGAAAATGTAAACAAGTTAGTTGTTGAAGAAGGATAATCAAATGATTTATTTTGTTTTCCCAATATTTTTACCACTCGACTATTGGTATTATTAAGTCGACTAGCTATTTTGAGATATTTTAATTTGGACTGGTTATTTTACAGTTGATTGATTACATCTATTTTGAAGCAATCAACTGCATCCTACCAGTTAACTACGTATTCTTTGATTTTCACATACTTTTATAAGCTCAAAAATGTTTCTTTTTCCATGTGATATCTTTCCACCGAATACCAACAGATTTAGAGTAGATTTTGGCACATATATTCAAACCTTGCGGCCACCGATTTTTGCCGATATAACAGCTAAATTTTTGTTTTCAAATTTTCAAGAATTACGGCCACCGATTTTAACTCTCTAATGTTTTATCCAAACTTTTGACTTTCTATTTTAGCACCGTTCTTTATTATACTTTTCGTCTGTTCTACTGCATTGTCCTACATTAATATTTGGCATTAAATGCAAGATTCTTTTTTTACATTAAAAGAAAAGTTAATTTATTTTCTTTGAAACTCAATTATTATGGTGACTAAGTTGTTAGTAGGTTAAAGTAATGAAAAGTTTGAAAAGAATGGACGGATGATGGTCTTATGGTGTTTTGACGAATGTAATCAAGAGAACTAGTGGTGTTAAAGTTCTTGAGGAATAAAATATAGGAAGTAGGATTTAAGTTAGTCTTTGAACTCTTAATTTGAAAATATAGAGAATATTCTGAGAACCATGTCCGAAAATAATGTAAGTGATTAAGATATTTGTGTTAAAGGATTATATCATGCTAAATTGAGTCTAGTATCTAGGATCTGACTTATGTTGGAATTGAGAATTCATGTATGAGTAATTGTTAGGAAAAATCTTCTTGAAATGATTGGGTGAATTAAATGGGATTGACATAAGCTAGAATGAGGTGCTTTTGGATATGATAGAAGAAATAATTGAAATTTTTGACAATGAGTTTAATGGTGTTAATAAGCTTGTATAGAATTACTGTGATGAGGTAAGTTGGAATTATTAGACATGTGTCAATGGTACACGTTATTAAAGGTTTGAAGGATTTATTGCTACGTATGTTTAACATATTGATTAAAGGATTTGAGGATAAAAATAGATGATAGATTAAGATGATGATATTCAGGGGATGATGTTGATATACGAAAACCAAAAAAATGACTTGATAGAAGTTTGGAATAAGAAAAGATAGTTACCCAATATGAAGGTGAATATGTTCCTTTATATGTGTGTTTTCTAATATCGACCTATAGATATATCCATGCGAGCTAGAGGATATAAATTGAAGAACTTATGAGTGAAAGAAATCCTTATGGTTAAGTTATATGGCAAAATCACTCAAGTGAACTTAATTTCATTCCTTACATGTGGTAGGATGGACTAAAAATCGGGGACCGAATTTCTTAAGGGGGGAAGAATGTAACATCCCGTAATTTTTAGATATTTTCCTTATAAATTCTTCACCTTACATATATGCATAGAAATGTTCTAATATTAATGGAATAGGTAAAGAAAGAAAATCTAAGAGAAAATATTAGAAATAAACATGCTAAAGAAAGGTGAAATTCTTAGGTAAGGAAGATAAATTTTTGTGAAGTAAAGGTCTTAAAATTTTAAGAAGATTGGATTAGGGTAATTTTTCCTAATTTAAGAGTAAAAGTTACTAAGTTTAGTATCTCCACCCATAAATTGGGCTTTCACCTATGGACACTTCATATAGAGTTTTTCTTCTTCACATAAATTTTTAGCAAGCTAACAGGATAGCCCAATGAAGAAATAAAACATAGACTTGGACTAAGATATAGAAATTGGACCGATAGTCCAAAAATCATGAAAATGTGACCAAGCCCATTATGAAAGGTAGAATTTTAACCAAAGTAAAGAAAATGGGCAAAAATGAGCCCAAACAAAAGAGGAAAAATGAAAATAAAATAAAAATAAAGTGATGGAATAATGGTGTAATCAAGATTAGGTGATTTGACATTAAGACAAAAATTTAGCAAGTGGTATGATAATACAATTATTTAGGACAAAACATCAATATCTTACACTCATAATTTTAGCAAGTGGGTAATAATACATAGCATTATGAAAAAACATCTTTATCCCACACAAATAATTTCAACCAAATAATGGAGATTCAAGGGCTAGAAATTTGCCACTTAAAAAGGAAAATCTATCATACTTGATTAAAACAAAAGAAAAAGGCAATGAATCCCTAAATCAAAGGGATCTTATCCCATATCTTAAGAACATATTATCATAATTTTCAAAATACAAATCTCCTTTTCCTATGCATATCTTGACTAAGGAAGAGAAAGACAAGAACATAAGTTGTTTGTTTTCCAAAAATTCAACCAAGTGTAATCTAATTGTGATAAGGTAGACCCATAATCATGAAAGGTAAATTATTTGAGGGTCTATTTAAGCAAAACCCAACCTTACAACATTAGAATTTTCGTCCAAGTGAGGGAGAGGAAAAATAGAAGCAAGGTAGAGTGAGGAAATGAGAGGAAGAAATGAAGAAAGAGGAAGGAGAAGTCTAGAAGACTAAGTGCTCCAAGTAAGTTTAACAATATTTCTTTTTGAAGAAAAGTTTTGAAACTTATAATATTTATATGAGATTTTGATCTTAGAACTTTGATGATTGGTCATGGATGTTGCTATATCATGTTACATATTGATCTTGCATGTGATGTATGTTTGAATACTTAAGCTGGTATAGAAAGTTCTGCATAGGTATGGCTATGGGTGGCAAAATTTTAAGTTTCTGTGTTTTAATTTTTGGGAATTATCTGTAGGGAATTAAAATAAATGGTTAACAAAAGAATTAAAGATATATGTGTCACGGATTTTTAGCCATTGGAATCACTCAATTTGGAGTCCATATGAGGAAGATATAATCCGATTAGTAGTCAAAGGTCAGAAAATGATTCATCAGGGAAGAATATGTTAGGATAGATTCTGTGTTTTAATTTCTGGGAATTATCTGTAGGGAATTAAAATAAATGGTTAACATAAGAATTAAAGATATATGTATCACGAAGTTTTAGCCACTGGAATCATTCAATTTAGAGTTCATATGAGGTAGATATGTTTCAATTAGTAAACAAAGGTCAGAAAATGGTTAATCAGGGAAGAATTTGTTAGGATAGCTTCTGTGTTTTAATTTCAGGGAACATTCTATAAGGAATTAAAATAAATGGTTAACATATGAATTATAGATATATGTG
Organism: Gleditsia sinensis; assembly: GCA_037074535.1. Taxonomy (NCBI): domain Eukaryota; kingdom Viridiplantae; phylum Streptophyta; class Magnoliopsida; order Fabales; family Fabaceae; genus Gleditsia; species Gleditsia sinensis. The sequence continues at coordinate 22,399,734 of CM073464.1, forward strand.
TTACAGATTGTTAGCCACTGGAATCACTTAATTTGGAATTCTTATAAGGGAGATATGGAGAGATTAGTAGGTAGAGGTCAGAACCTATCCGAGAAGAAATAACCTGTACATTGAGGAAGTAATATCACCTTGATTTATTAATATTTCGCTACAATGTTCATCATAATAGTTTTAGATAATTGTTGTATCTTGAAATTGACACCAAGATCACCTACATCGGAGTTAAATTGAGGGAGTTATGCTCTGATTAGTAAGAGAAGGTTAGATATGATGAAAACCTGCATCAAGAAAATAAAGAAATAAAATTAATATTTAAAAAAGAAGACGAATCTTATAAGTGAAAATAATAAATGACTAGTATATGCCATAGCCATTGCCATTGTATGAACTTCTTACCATCTTAAGTGTGAAATGTTGACTTGGAAATATTTTATAAAGTGATATTTGAAATTGTTATGTTCATGGCATGATTACTAATAATTTTTTGTAATAGTTATATTTTGTTGAACATACTTGTTATTGAAAGCATATTTTTTGCTATCATTGTGAAAAGAAAAGAAATGAGCACGGTCACGTGGCAATCCGTGTGGTGAACCAGTAGGGGATGCCTTACCAACGGTTATGATTATGATTATGAAAAAAGAAAGAGATAGTGTGCCATGTCGGAGGGAGCGAGAATAGCCCGTACCGGAGAGTAGAGGATACTCACCCTGACCAGGGTAGCTTGAAATGAGAATAAGTTGATAGCCATCATATGATATTCTGAAAATAGTTAATCCTATCATACATATCATTACTGTATGATTCTTATGTGCATATATATAATGCATTCATGTGAGCAAAGATATTTTCTATAGTTTATACAGCTGAACATGACGTGATGAACTATATTGATGATGATTTATTGTTGAACTTACTGAGATTTAATTCTCACTATATTTCCATATCATGTTCAGAAAATTAGTTATGCAGCTTTTTCTATGGCTCTGGCTTTTAGTGGACACTGGATCGAGTTACTTTATGTTGGGCAAATCTCAAAATCAAATAAGATGTTTGTCGTCGAGTTGGCTTAGAACCCGGTGAAGGTGCAACCACCCACACTTGTATCTCCGAAATTGGTCAACCAAAATAAACAAGATGTAAATATCTATGTGTTTGATATGTTGCATGTACGTTTTGATTAATAAGGTGTATGTGAACTCAATATTATATAATAATAAGGAAAAAAAAGGTTGTTACAATATGTATGGCATGAATAACTACTTTCAGAATATCATATGATGGCTATCAACTTATTTTCATATCAAACTACTCGATCAGGGTAAGTATTTTCTACTCTCCGGTATGGGTTTTTCTCACTCCGTCCGACATGGCACACTTTCTTTTCTCATTAACATAATCATAATCATTGGTAGGGCGTCCCCTATTGGTGCACCACACGGACCGCCATGTGACCGTGCTCATTTCTTTTCTTTTCTTTTCACATTAATAGCCAAAAATATAATTTCAATAACAAGTATGTTCATTATGCCATAATTTTTCATCAAAATATAATCATTACCAAAAATCATTGGTAATCATGTCATAAACATAATTGTTTCAAATATCACTTTATAAAATATTTTCATGTCAAACTTACACACTTAAGATAGTAAGGAGTTCATGCAATGGCAATGGCTATGGCATACACTAGTCATTTATTATTTTCATTTATAGGATTCTTCTTATGTTTTAAATATTATTATCCTCTCTCACTAAACAGAGCATAACACCCTCATTTTAAATCAGGTTAAGATGATCTTAGTGTCAATTGAAAGATAAGACAATCCTCTAAAACCCTTATGTTAAAATTTTTAGTGAAATCTTAAGTAATCATCGTGTTACTACTCCTTCAAATTCAGTGTTATTTCTTCTCGGGTAGGTTCAGACCTCTACTTACTAATCGGACCATATCTCCCTTATACGAACTTCAATTGAGGTGATTCCAAAGTATATAAAATTCTAAGACACTTATATACAACTTTAATGTTTATCATTTCTTTAGATTAATAACTAATTACTCCAAAAAAAAAATGCTTACATTTTCCACTCTAGATTCTAGACTGATTCTGATCTTTACGCATTAATAAGCCATATCGCTCTTATATAGACTCCAAATTAAGTGATTTTAGATCCTATAGATCCGTGATACATATATCTATATTTATTATGTTAACAATTTTCTTTAATTCCCTACATATTTTGTCCATAAATTCAAACACAGAAGCATACTTAACAGATTCTTCCTAGGTTAACTAGTTTCTAATCTCTGCTTACTAATCTGACCATATCTCCCTCATATTGATTCCAATTTGAATGATTCTAGTGGCTAGAAATTTGTGAGACATATATCTATATTTTTCATGTTAAGCATTTCTTTTAATTCCCTACAAATTTATCCCAGAAATTCAAACACTGAAGCATACCTGACATATTCTTCTCTGGTTAACTATTTTCAGACCACTGCTTACATATCGGGCATTATCTCCCTCATCTGGACTCCAAATAAAGTGATTCCAGTGGATAAAAATCTGTGAGACATAGATCTACATTTCTTATGTTAACGATTTCTTTTAATTTAAAATCAATTCTTCCTAAAATTTTAAAAAAAGAAGCTTCCCTAGTTACTCTGAAATCCAGTTTCCTAACCAAACCTTTCCTAAAGTTTTTGTCACACCCCCAATTTACGTAACGTAAAATAAAATTTTTTTTCCGCAATCAGATATAAAAATTATGGGATGTTACAGTTTTAGTTCATCATTATATTACATCCTCTTCCATTTTCTTAACATCTAGTCATATTCCATCAATTTTCACCACATTCAAATATACAAAATAGCAACATAAAAATCATAAAATTTTACCACCCATAGCCATACCTATGCAGAACTTTCCACATCAACCGAAATGTTCAAAACATCCATCACATGCAAAATAACATGTAACATGATATAGCAACATCCATGACCAATTATCAAAGTAACAAACATTGTAAATTTCATCAAAGTTCTAAGATCAAAATTTCATATAAATTTTACAAATTTTAAAACTTTTCTTCAGAAAGAGATATTGTTAAACCTACCTAAAAATCTCCTTAACTCATTTAGTAAATTCTTTTTCTTGTTTCCTCTTGAAGGAAAAAACAAGATTCCTTCATTCCCTTAGCTTTTCTAACGGCTTAAATAAGAGAAGGAGGGTGAGTTTTTGAACCCCAAGGATGGAGAGAAAAGATAGATTCAAGAGGAGATTAAGCAAACTTACCTTGATTACTTAGTGCTCTAAACTTCTCATTCTCCTTCCTTCCTTTCTTCTCCTCTATTTCTCTCATTTTCTCACCCTGCCTTGCTTCTATTTTTTCTTCTCCCTCACTTGGACGAAATTATAATGTTATAAGGCTGAGTTTTGCTTAAATAAACTATCAAGTGGTTCATAATTCATGATCACAGGTCTACTTTATCACAATTAGGATGCACTTGGTTATTTTTTGGGGAAAGACAACTCATGTTCTTATTTTCCTCTCTCTTAGTCAAGATATGCATAACAAAAGGAGATTTGTATTTTGAAAATCATGAAAAAAAATTTTTAAGACAAGGGACAAGGTTCCTTTGATTTAGGGATTCATTTCCTTTTCTTTTGTCTCACTCAAGTATGATAGGTTTTCCTTTTTAGGTGGCAAATTTTCAGCCCTTGAGTCTCCCTTGCTTGGCTGAAATTATTTATATAAAATAAGGATGTTTTTTCATAATGCTATATATTATTTCTCACTTGTTGAAATTATGAATATATGATATAGGTATTTTGTCCTAATTTCATGTATTATTACCTACTTGTTGAAATTATGAATGTATGATATATATGTTTTGTCTTAATGCCTTGTGACCTAATCTTGATTATTATTACACTACTATTTTTTCACATGATTTTTATTATTTCTTCTTGAATTTGGGCTCATTCTTACCCATTTCTTTTACTTTGGATGAAATTCTACTTTTCATGAAGGGTTTGGTCACATTTTTATGATTTTTGGGTTATCGGTCCAACTTCTATATTCTAATCCAAGTCTATGTTTTATTTCTTACTTGGACTATCCTATTGACTTGCTAAAAATTCATGTGAAGTGGAAAAATTCTATATGAAGTGTCCGTAGGTGAAAACCCAATTTATGTGTAGAGATATTAAATTTAGTAACTCTAACTCTTAAATTAGGAACAATTATCCGAATACAATCTTCTTAAAATTTTAAAACCTTTACTTATTTCACAAAAATTTATCTTCCTTACCCAAGAATTTTGCCTTTCTTTAATATGTTATTTCTAAATTTTTTTCTATTAGATTTTCTCTCTTTACCTATTCCCTTAATGTTAGAAACATTTTCTATGCATACACATAAGGTGGAGAATTTCTAATGCTTATATTTTCTTAGATAGCTAAAAATTGTCTAATAAATTGTATTTTTTAATTAAATATTTATGTACTTTTATTAATAAAAGAAACGAAATTAGGGATGTTACATTAAATATTTATGTATCTTTATTAATAAATTAAATAAAATTAGAGATGTTACAACAAAAGTTTAGAGCTCTACTAAATTCAAGGATTAATCTATATGTTTACTCTAAAATTAAAATAAAATAGAATGTTTTATAAAAAAAACATTAATATAATTAAAACACAACAATAACAACTTGAAAGTCTTTATTTACATACTTGCCAAATGCAAAGGTAATATATATATATATATATATATATATATATAATAATAATAATAATAAAAATTTATAAATAATTATCTCATCATTAATATAAGAATCAAATTCATTAATTTTAAAGATTATCTCGATCTGTTTTTGGAAGATAAAGGTAGAGGGAAAATGGCTGAACGGGGGTAGTGGTTATTTGGTTAGGGATTTTAGAGTAAAACAAAAATATAAATGTATATTGAAAAAGAAGTAGGTATTAGGTAAGTTAAAGTTAGAAATATTATGATAATATTATAATAGAAAACATAATACTACAGATTTGGAGTGGGTGCGTACTATAATACCTAGACTGGACTTCAAACTCATTTTTTGATCCTATACCCAAAGTCAAATAGGTAAAATTTGTGGGTATCTATAAAATATGTGTGTTTTTGCCTTCCTTAGCTTAAACCTACATATGAATCTAGAAATTTTTATTTTAGCTAAGATTAAGTATAAATAGAATTGAGCTTAGGCTAGGACTCACAT
>CM073464.1:22417500-22420369 GCA_037074535.1 Gleditsia sinensis
TGAGGGAGAGGAAAAACATAAGGTAGAGTGAGGAAATGAGAGAAAGAGAAGAGAAGAGAGGAAGGAAGAGGAAGGAGAAGTCTAGAGGACTAAGTGCTCAAGGTAAGTTAGCTTAATCTTCACTTGATCCATCTTTTCTCTTCATGCTTGTGGTTCAAAAATCACCCTCCTTCTCTTATTTAAGCTGCTAGAAAAGATAAGGGAATGGAGGAATCTTGCTACTTCCTTCAAGAGGAAACAAGAAAAAGAATTCACTAAGTGAGTTAGGGAGTTCTTTAGGTAGGTTTAACAATGTATTTTTTTTTGAAGAAAAGTTTTGAAATTTGTAACATTTATATGGAATTTCAATCTTAGAACTTTTATAAAATTTACAATATTTGCTACTTTAATGATTGGTCATGGATGTTGCTATATCATGTTACATGTTATCTAGCATATGATGGATGTTTTGAACATTTTAGTTAGTGTAGAAAGTTCTGCATAGGTATGGCTATGGGTGGCAAATTTTAAGATTTTTATGCTGCTATTTTTGTATATTTGAATGTGATAAAAAATTGACGGAATATGATTAGAAGTAAATTAGGAAGAAAATGGAAGAGGACATAATAAAATGATGAATGAAAACCTTAGGAAAGGTTTGGTTAGAAAACTAGATTTCGGAGTAACCAAGGTAGTTGGTTTTGAAATTCTGAGAAGAATTGGTTATGAGTTAAAAGAAATGCTTAACATGAAAAATGTAGGTATATGTCTAGCGGATGTTTAGCTACTGGAATCACTTAATTTGAAGTCCAGATGAGGGAGATATTGTTTGTTTAGTAAGCAGTAGTCAAAAACTAGTTAACGAGGGAAGAATCTATTAGGTATGCTTCAGTGTTTGAATTTTTGGGATATATCTGTAGGGAATAAAAAGAAATGATTAACATGAAAAATATAGATATATGTCTCAAGAATTTTTAACTACTGGAATCATTCAAATTGAAATCAATATGAGGGAGATATGGTCAGATTAGTAAGCAGAGGTCAGAAACTAGTTAACTAGGGAAGAATCTGTTAGGTAAGTTTCTGTATTTGAATTTCTTGGCAAAATATGCAGGAAATTAAAAGCAATGGTTAACATATATATATATATATATATATATATATATATAATAATAATAATAATAATAATAATAATAATAATAATAAAATTTTAGCCACTAGGATCATTCAATTTGCAATCCATATGAAGAAAATATGGTCAGATTAGTAAGTAGAAGTCAAAATCTACCTGAGAAAAAATAATATTTAAGAAAGAAGAAGAATCTTATAAATGAAAATAATAAATGACTAATGTATGCCATAGCCATTGCCATTGCATGTACTCTTTACCATCTTAATTGTGTAATTTTGACATGGAAATATTTTATAAAGTGGTAATTGAAAATTATTATGTTCATGGCAAGATTGTATTTTACCAATAATTTTTTGTAATGATTATACTTTAATGATAAACTATGGCATGTGAGTATAATGAACATACTTGTTATTGAAATCATATTTTTAGCTATCAACGTAAAAGTAAAAGAAAGAAAAGAGACGAGCATGGTCACATGGCGATCCATGTAGTGCACCAGTAGAGGATGCCTTATTCACGACTATGATTATGTTAATGAGAAAAGAAAGAGAAAGTGTGCCATGTTGGAAGGAGTGAGAAAAGCCCGTACCGGAGAATAGAAAGTACTCACCCTGACTTAGGTAGCTTGATATGAAAATAAGTTTATAGACATCATATGATATTTTGAAAATAATTATCCATGACATACATATCATTACTGCATGATTTTTATGTGCATAGATAAAGTGCATTTATATGACCTAAGATATTTGCTGTAACTTATACAGATGAACATGACGTGATGAGCATTATTGATGATGATTATGATTTATTGTTGAATCTACTGGGATTTAATTCTCACTATATTTTTATATCTTGTTTAGAAAACTAATTTTGCAGATTTTTCTTTGGCTCTTGCTCTTAGTGAACGTTGGATCGAGTTACTCTATGTTGGGTAGATCCCAAAAATTAATAAGGTGTTTGTGGTCGAGTTGTCTAAGATCTCGGTGAAGGTACAACCACTTGCACTCGTATCTCTGGAATTGGTCAACATTGATGAATAAGATGTAGATATTTATGTGTTTGATTTTTGTACGGACGTTTTGATTAATGATGTGTATGTGAACTCAGAATTGTATCACTGTGAATGGTAGAACTTAAACCTTGATTATGCTTGGTTAATGTAATAACCGTAAAATTTAACGAAAATTCCAATTAAAGGAAATTTAGAATAAAAGAGAGAATTTTGACAATAGAGATAAAAGCCGTACAAAATATGTATATTTATTACATGGATTAAAGAATTACAAAAAAAAAAGAAATATGAGAATTTATGTTTTGGCGCGCTATAAGCAAATATATTTTTATTTATGTAGAAATGATTATGATTTGTTAGAAGTAAGTGGATTTTAAGTAAAAGAAGTATTGTGTTACTTAAAATAATTAGACCGGCCTCTATTAAATTTTTATGGTATTTTTAGAAATATTATTTCTTTTAATATGAATAAAGATATTTGTTTTGAAATTTGTTTTATTATGATTTTTATCAAGAAAAATTATGATTTAAGAGTTTAACTAAAGATTTATGAGAAAGGAAATTTTTAGAAATTTTTGAGATATTTTATGATGAAAAATGGAATTTATATGAATTTTATAAAAGAAAATTCTATTATTAATTATTTAATAATTATTATTATATTTTTTTAAAAAAAAAACAAACTCAGGAAACCATAAAATGAAAACCGGGGGCAACTGCGTATCGATAAAAAAAAACGG